>JAYXIM010003114.1:0-92608 GCA_037575425.1 Anastrepha fraterculus
ATATGTATTCGTATGCATGCAAACTACTTCATTTCTCCAAGAAATTTCTCTGCTTTCTCAATTTTAAGCAACATAAATTTCTGTCTCTTTTATTACCGTAAATTTAAAAATTTTATGAAAATACATTAAAACTTTCTGCGCTATATTTCTGATTTCGACATTTTCCATCAAGTAAGTGCCTAAGTATTTTACTTGCCCATTTTATTGAAGACTACAATGACTTTCGAATACTCTACGTACTCTCTCAAAAAAAAAAAAAAACACTAAACAACTTACCCACAATTGATGGCGAGTTTTCATGTACGAGCTGTGACTATTGAATAACGAGACTGACGATAGGAAAGGAGGTGATTTTTCATTGCAGAAATACAATCAGAGGTTTGCCATTGCCGCTATTAATAAATACTTTCACTTGATGTTTCATGTCTATTGTGGGTTTCTCCACTGAGACAAACGAATAGCTGTCACGCGCAAACTCACTCTTACAACTCACTCCCTCAAGAAATAGTAGGGGGTATTGTTGTCAACGATACCAATTCTAGAGATTTTATTGATCCCGTGATTTTTGGGATCTAATTTTGTAATCTGGGATACGTGGCTGTCCCAAAAATAACAGAGGTATAGCCTCTTTTGCATTTAAAATTTAAAGTTTAAATTTGCGAATTAGCATTGAGACTTTTATCCTCTAAAGGTAACCTAAATTTACTGCATACAAAGCCAATAGATGAGACACAAAAGTTTGCAACACTTTTTTGGTTGATTGCTGGCAGAAAAATAAAACTGTAGTAAAAGTATCAATTGCCTTAATCAAAACTACTGGCATATCATTCATACGTGCGCCGGTTTTATTTTTCGCAGTTTAAAAATATAGTTTTCCGCCAAATATAAATCAGTTCATCCATTTATTAAATATGTTTTGCAAGTGCCTTATGTCGAACCTATGGTGCAATTGAAGCTTGTCTTTGCTCATTGAAGTGGATTTTTGTAAGGAATGCTGAAAAAATATGCCCAACAATCACACTATTTTAATCGATTCACTATGGAGGATAGTTCCGTCCTGATTACCATTCACTTGGGAGTGAATAGAACGATTATTTACATTTGGTATAAGCAGCTCACAACTTCCGGGCTTCGCTCAAGTACCCCCAGGGTAGCTCCCGAACTCCCCGTTTGAGAGCAACCTAATGTGGAACCCGTGACGCAAAAATCTCCCTCAATGAAAAACTACGTAAACCCTCGGATGGGAACTGCTTACTCTGATGACAACCCCTGCAAAGGAGCTAAGGATTTTGATTTGAAGGCATGCATCTGGAATGTTCAGTCCCTTAATGGAGAAGATGCCTTTGCCCGCCTGGTTGATATTCTCGCGAGGGAAAGGGCTCGAAACATGGTAGTCTGCAGCACCATATTACAGCTGCGTTGCCATCTCCTGATCGAAAAATGCAAAACAATATCGATCATGTTGCGATTGATGGTCCACGCAAAGAATATACGACATCGGAAAACTGCAAAAACAAAAAACAGCTAGAAGATTCGCCACTCGGCAGTCACTCCTGTTCTCTCAGAGAGCTACCCACCAATCCGGCATGTAGGAACAATGTACCAACAATTCTCGTTCTTTACGACGAGGAAGGAGACGCTGGCGTGGAAAGAAAGAACGCTGTCTATAAGGCCACACTGCAATCTGGCGCAACGCGATCCCAACGACGTGGGATCACTGTGGGAGCTGAAATAGGAAGGGAGACGTATTATCCGAAAGAAGAAACGAGAGGCGGAAATACGTGAGTGTGGGGATCTTGTGATGCTGGCCAATAGAAATTATTCTCAAAATTCCACCAGAGAGTTCGGCGGCTTACAGAAGGTTTTAAGAAGGGGGTGTTTTCCTGTAAGAACAAAGACGGCGATCTGCTGACTGACATCCAAGGCATGCTTGAATTATGGTGGGAAAAATTATCAAACCGGCTTAATAGTGGCAACTGTGCATGTCACAGAGAATGTGAAGATCCCGATGCCCTCAATCCTTGACGAAGGAACTCTCATTCCGCTACCCGACCATGACGAGGTGAGAATAGCAATTACGCGGTTAAAGAACAACAAAGCAACGAGCGCCGATGGACTACCGGCTGAGCTATTCAAACATGACGGCGAGGAGCGGGTAAGTTGCCAGCCATTTTGTGCAATTTAGCGCGGGGTTAGTCTTCTAAATATCGACTAAAGGCTCTTGCGACCGTATTGTGTGAAAGGCTGAAGTTCACCATCAATCAACTGATTGGACCTTATCAGTGTGGCTGTAGAGCTGAAAAATCCATCACCGGCCAGATATTCATAATACGGAAAGTCTTGGAAAATGCCCATGAACACTTCCCAACTGTGGAAATTTATTTAATCACTTTGATGTATTCCAAAATCAATTTGGTGACAACTTTCTTTACAGAAATGGTACTATTCACTGGTCCCCTCGTTCGTGCCATGTAACGCCTCTGGATTGCATTTTATGGAGCTAAGTAAAGTAATTGATTTATGCCGACAAACCGAAAACTCTTGAAGAATTGGAAGCCCTTATTTACGTCACCATTGACGTTATACGGTCAGATTTCTTGGAAAAAGTAGTCAGGTGTTGGACTGATCGTATGGACGATGTAGCTCGTTACCATGGCGAATATATACCGGTTGTCTTATTAAAAAAAGTCCGAGTTTAAAAAAAAAAATTATTGGAACAAATTTTTTTTTAATATCATTTTAAGTTCTCAAGCTGTTGAAAAAATACTCGATACTACTTGTCCCTTAGCATGACCTCGCTTTTTGAGATTCAAGAAGGCAGAACGTCGTTTTGGCAAAATGAGGATTGAGCTCCATAAGATTGGCATCCGTGAAGATCAACTTGCCAAAGAAAGAGTACTTTTTTCAACCGAATGCTGGACATCCTCGTTTGCAATAGATGCACATTTCACATAGAGGCGAGTCTCTTGGCTCTCTCACTTAATGAAATAAACCAAGTTATTCAAGAGTACGCAAATGATTTTTCCTCAGCAAAAGTTTAGTTGCTCTTTCAATGACAAAAGTTGGCTGATTCCAGCCTTGTGCGGGGCTGCACTACCTTTCACTGCCGCGTTTGGTCCCATTAATTTCTCCTTCGAACCATCTCTAACAGATGAGTCAGCTTTTTCCTTGCCCTGGCACGCTTTAATTTGAAACCTTGTAACACTTAACACTTCTACCGTGAAAAAAATGGACTGTGAAATAGGGATTTGGCTAAATTAATGTATACTCAGCAGCGAGTGCAGTACGTAAGAGAAGGCCTCCAACCACACAGCTGATAGTAGCTGGCGGTGACTGGCGCACACACACTTCATCTATAGCACCGCCAATTGCGTTATTTAATAGCCCCACCTAGTACATAAGTAGTCGTAAAAAATATTCAATTTGAATTGCGCGATTTGTAGTGACGAGCTGCCAACGCGCTTGACAATGATGGATGTGCGTCTGACATTTTGACTGAATTTCAAGAGAAAATGTCAACATTCTAGTGCAGTGGTTTTGTGCGTCCCTATGATTTTGGTATGTTTATATATGGGTGAACAAAAAGCCCAATGCAAAATGAAATGTCAACAAATAAGATTGAAGGGGAGCAAAAACATGAATATTAAATCAGGCAATGAAAGCAAGTAATCAAATTGACAATGAAAATCAACGAGTTTTTATGCGTCTTCTATTGACTGAAGATATGCAAAGCGATTGGTTGTGTAACTGGAGGCAAAATTGCATTTGAAATTAAATTTCCAAATTTTTATGTGTAATTAATATTTCAGTTAAGAGGTATTTACAGTTAATGTGGAATTTAAATTTCTTAATATTCAACGAATATTAAACTCTGGTAGCAATAAAAATGGACATGCAAATTGAAAGTCTTTCTATAAATTTTTGTATACTAATAATAAAATATACACATAAATACATTTCAATGCGATGAAGGCAAATACTCTACATTAAAAACCAGTGTACAGGTATATACTTATGAAATAAGACTTTACGCTATTCGTCCATAGATGTCGCTAGGAGTATTTTTAAACCTTCCCAAATGTCTTGTTCTTTTCGTCTGTCAACTGTCAACAATATTCAGTTCATTGTTTGTTGCGTTTCATACAACAATGCATTTTTGTCGCTCTTAAAAATGTCGAATTTCGTGCCTTCAAACTACAATTTGCGGACATCGAAAAACCACTTGTCAAAAGGAAGTCTTTTTGCATAGAATCGTTACGGGTGATGAAAAATGGGTGTATTTCTCCAATTCCAAGCGTAAACGATCGTATGATCCACCCGACCACAAGCCGAAAACAACGGTCAAACCAAATCCCTTCGGCCGCAAGGCAATGCTGTGTGTTTTCTGGGATCAGCGTGTTATGATTTGGTACGAGCTAATAAAACCAGGTGAAACAGTTGACGGTGCACGCTGCCAACGACAATTGGCCGTTTTGAACAGCGCTATACACCGAAAACGCTCAGAATATGCCGATCGGCGTCCCGAAGTATTTTTTCCTGATGACAATGCACCGCCACATCGAACAAGAGCGACCGGGAATTGGTGGAGACGTACGATTGGGAACCGCTCGTTCATGCGGCTTACTCACCAGACTTGGCGCCTTCCGACTATCATTTGTTTGCATCGATGGGCCATGCACTTTCCGAGCAGCGCTTCAATTCTCACGAAGAAGCAAAAAAATGGCTCGATGATTGGTTTGCAGCCAAAGGCGGCGAATTTTTTTACCGCGGCATCCACAAATTGCCAGAGAGATGGGAAAAATGTGTCGCTGGCAATGGCTATTATTTTGAAGACTAAATTTGTAACCCTTTTTTGTAAATAAATTTAATAGGTATGTTCATGGTATTGGCAAGCTTTTGCCATTTATTTGATAGCCATTTAATTTGAATAAACTTTTTTTTGAAAATATAGCTCATCAAAATCACATTAACCCATGTTTCAAACTTTGCGCAAGTTTAAAAAAAATCAAAAAATTTCCATTCAAATTTCACACTCTAATCAGAATTTTTAGAAAAATTTGGCTACGCAGTTTTATAACACATTGATTTTTGGTATACAAAATTTGACTTAAAAATGTTCCGATTTTGTTTTTATTGGCTGTGTTGGGTTTTTTTTTGTACAAAAATATGTCGAGCATTCGTTATATGCAGAAAATTCATACGACCGCCAGAAAAAAGTTCTCAAAAATCAATGCATGGTTTAACCCACTTGGAACTTCCACTTTATTTCACTTCCATCATATAAATAAATCAATTCAATCGTCTATAAAACTGAGTCCGCCCTAATCGAATAGGATGGTGCATGACTACCATTCCGAGTACGTAGGTTCGAATCTCCGTGCATGAAACACCAAAATGATGAAAAAGTGTTTTTTAATAACGGCCGCCCTTCGGCAGGCAATTGGCAAACCTCCGAGTGTATTTCTGCCATGAAAAAGCTCCTCATAAAGAAACATTTGCCGTTCGGAATCGGCTTAAAACTGTAGGTCCCTCCATTTGAAGAGCAACATCAAGACGCTTACACAAGAGGAGCTCGGTGTACGCGCCAACTATTTATTTATTTTTTTGTATAAAACTGCATGACTTAAATAAAAAAAGAAAAATTTGGAGAATGAATTATATTTCCATAAAAAAATGGTTAAAACTAAATAAGAAACAAATAAATTGTCAACACTTGGCAATAAGTCCTAGCGCTATAGGTATTTAATGCTGTGTACATTCAACATTTGTCAAATTATTTCCTAAAGCATATTTCGAAATGCATACACACAAAACAGACAAGGCTTTTTCTCCAATGACGCTGTAATACAATTACATACATTAGATTTGCGGCCAGAAATAATACCAATGACAGCAATTTGCCAAAGCATGCCTAACAACTTCTAACCAAATATGTATGTATGTATGTATGCATTCACGCACGTACATACTAATATACTCGTATGTAGATGTAGGCATCCAGCGAAGTCGCATATGCAGTTTCAGGCATTACGGCTGACAGCTATAAAACCACAGGTCGACATGGTAATATCAACTAAAATGACAGCTCGTTACAATACGGTTATTTGCGATTGCTGCAATTGTTGCTGTTGCTGTTGCTGTAGCTACAGTATGCTGCTGGGGCTAGCATATGCAGCGCACTATCCTTGTCATTATTCGTAATCGTTCGTTAGGTTGAATGTAACGACCACTGCAATGAATGCTGACTCTTTCATACTGGTACGTAACATACATTTACTCCCATCTGCTGCTGTAGTCCGGCTGCACTCATTCATTTCCCCAATGTTATTTTAAAGACTCCATTTTATTGCAAACATTGTCAATGAGAGTAGATATTAAAGCTAAATGTGTGCGTTTTAAAATTGCATATTCTCTGAACATATAGTGGTTGGCCGCTCAATTATACCCATGTATTTAGTAATAAAATTTAATAATAAAAATCCGAAAGAGTTGGATGCAAATTTTTGGTGAGCTGGCAGCAAGTCTATTCTACGGTTTCATACAGTGTAATTTTGAATATTTTTTTCAATGGTGAGAATTTTTATATCTCAAAATTCTGTAATGCGAAGATTTATACCCGAAAACTCGAAATAAATTTCCAAAACCATTGATTGGTACAAAAATTAACCCAAAGTTATTATTTCCAGCTTTGTAGTCATTGTGATGTTTTCTTCTGGTTCAGTGACTAGTTGCGTGAGCAAAATTATTACACTCGCAGTGACACCACAGGAGAGACACAGACTACCAATGCATAGCACAATAGGCTTTAGGAGCGAAGTGGGAACCTACTTAAATATTAGGCAATATCTATCGTTAAAACCAAGTAGTATATTTACTAATTTAATGCATTAAATATTTTTAACAATATTCGAAATTCGTATAAAAATAGAGTAGGATAAATAAAATCATAGACATTTAACATTTCGTGTTGTATGTCAGCAAATCACTTCAATTTTAAGTCAAATAAATTTATTCAGAATTAGTTTTCTATACTACAAACACTTACAAATGTATTTATAACTAACAGAATAATTATTTCCTCTTAAGATACTATATTTAACAGCTGCGCTAGATCTGAAACTTTCTCAGCAAAACACTTTACACGATTGTTAGAATGAATAGGACACACACCGCTAAAATGGAGCGTATCTTAAACAACATTTCAATTGCTAACAGCACAAGTTGGCGATGTAGCAGTGGCACAGGTTCTCGCTTTAAGCTTTAGTAAGCCGCCTCTGGATCTAGAAATCAAGCTTGTAGCATACGGCGAGAGCTCATCATAAAAATAAATTGATTCTAGCGGCGCCAAATGTGAATAAAGACCAGGTGTTGATGTCTTTTGAACACAATCAGCAACAGCTAGCACTGCCTTATGAACCAATTTATCTATTAGCAAGGGCAAGCTAAACTAAATAGACGAGGGTCTAAAATTCAGAGAAACCTCTTATCTACACCATTTTATATTTTAGTCCACTTCTTAACCCAATGAGATCCCTGCCTTACTGCTTCCGTAGCTATGATGCGAGGAAGTCCGTTTTCCCGGTAGACTAGTTAGGTAGGTATAGTGGTTGTCGTTTGACACACCTAGGCCTGCTGAAGACCCATTATGATACCACTGGGGCTGTCCCTCTCCTCACTCTACATCGTCCTCATTGAACCAACCTGTGGCTTTGATATATCTAACAAGACTTGTTATTTTTATATTGGCTACTTCTGCCAAGTTATTCAGGAAACTTTTTCCTAATATATTGAACCTTCTTCTATCCAGAGCCATGCAACCGCATAGAAAGTGTTCTATAGTCTCTTCTTCTTCAATGTCGTTACAGCTTCTGCAGTAGTCGTTATAGGGTGTTTCCAGTCTACTGGCATGCCTGCTAATCAGACAATGCCCTGTTAGGACTCCGAGGAGATTTCTCATGTTTTTCCTATTTAGTTTCAACAGTCGGTTTGTGTGGCCCATGTTCCATTCCGGCCGCGTCATTCTACTAGTTGCACAGGTCAGAGGCTGAGACCATAGCCTGTTGGCAGCACTGATAGTGTGTTTATCTATAAGCATCGTGCACGTTGCTAAAGGTATAGGCATGTTCGCTTTGTCTGGTTGGATCGGTATGGTGGTACCTAATCTCGCCAGTTCATCTGCTTTGCAGTTGCCTTCTATGTCTCTATGACCCGGCACCCAGAGCAGGTTTATTACAAAGTACTTTGATAGTTCTGTCAAAACGTCGATACATTCTCTTACTGTCTTCGAGTTAATATTAGGCCATTTTAAAGCTTTCAGGGCCGATTGACTACCTGAATATATGTTTATATCTCTTGTTGTGAGGACACTTTTATTTAGGGCTAGCAGGCCTTCTCTGATAGCCAATATGTCAGCTTGAAATACGCTGCAGTGATCCGTTAACCGAAATGAGATGTTGGCATTCTTTCCTTCAGAATAAAGGCCTCCGCCTACTTGATCATTTAGCTTGGAATCATTAGTATAGATGCAGATTCCACTTTTATTGTCCATCCACCCCATTGCCCCAATCTTCTCTCATTGGGAAAGTTGTGGTTAAGGATGTGTTTAAATGCAACTCCACTGAGCTACAAAAGTCTGTCGTTTGATGTAGGAAGGGGTATTCGTCTAGTATTCTTGCGTGACCTCTTCTGCTAGTGGCTAAGTTGGAAGATTCTCTTAACCTAAGTGCCGATTTCGCCGCCAGCTGTTTGCTTTAGGCCTCAATCGGTAATTGGTGCAGCATGACATTCATCGCTGCCGAGAGCGTAGTCTTTAGTGCCCTGCTTATGCAGAGACTAGCACCCCTTTGAATACTTTCTAGGCATTTTACTGTTGTTCTTTTCTCGAGTGTTAGCCACCAGTCTAAGACACCGTATGTTATGATAGGCCTTACCACTGCTGTATATAGCCAGTGAACTATTTTTGGGGTTAGGCCCAATTTTGCCCCTACAATTCTTTTGCATGTATAGAGTACTGTGGCTGCTTTTTTTACTCTATCATTAATCGTATGTTTCCGCGAGAGCTTCCTATCTAGTACTAGTCCTAAGTAGTGTGATACCCTCAAGGGTAGTGGGGCTTAGGCAGGTATCCTGTATTTTCTGGTGAACATAATTAGTTATGTTTTGTTGGGATTTATCCCAAGGCCACTCGATGCAGCCCACCGGCTTACATCGTACAAAGCATTTTGCATTATGTTGCAGAGGGTATCTGGGAATTTCCCTCTTATTAGTATTGCAACATCGTCTGCGTAGGCCACTGCGTGTATCCTCCTTTCCTCTAGATTCTTCAACAATAGATTCATTGCTAGAATCCACAGCAGAGGAGAAAGTACACCGCCCTGAGGGGTGCCCCTCTTGACGGATCTGCGTATCGTCGAGGGGCCCAACGTCGAAATTACGAACCTGCCTAGTAGCAACTGTTCTGTTGCGCTTGTTATGGCCTCCATTAGGATGTTGTTGAAAGCGCCCTCTATGTTTAGGAAGGCTACCAGAGAATACTCTTTATTCTCTATTGATTTCTCTATCTCTGAAACTAGTGAATTTAATGCTGTCTCTGTGGATCTACCTTTAGAGTATGCATGTTGTGAATTTGCTAGTAGCGACGGTGCCAAGTTTTCTCTTATAAAGGCGTCTATTAATCGGTCTAACGCCTTTAATAGAAATGAAGAAAGGCTAAGGCACCGTGCAATACCAATCATATGGGTACTAAAAATCTATGGTATCCTGCTTCTAGGTGGAGCATATAGTTTGGCGGTTTGGAGGTAGAAAAATTAACTTTTCTAGAAAGAATCGCAGAAGTTGCTCTACTGGCTCATATATGTATATCAACACCTCATATCTGAGCACCGTAAAACATTCTCGGCCTGGACGCAACGTAATTTTTTTGGCAATGTTCATCCTCGGATTTTTTATCTATTTCAGCCACGTAACATTTATTGCAAGTTTTGGCTCAGAAAGGTTTTTATTCAAATGTTTTATGTAATAAAGTTTATAGTTTAACATAATACCAAGTAGCGAGTAGCACAATAACAAACCTGTAGACATCAAAATCGAAATCAGAGATGACAATTTTTTCCTCTTTGCTCTGAGCTACCTAGCCGCTTATCTCACTTTGAGCTTAGCACACAGCGAATATACTATATAGAGATGCAGCAATTTTTCGAAAAAAATCCCCTTTTGTTTTCAAAATTTTATTAATAATATGAAGCAACATAATAAATAAATTTTATTATGGCAGAGTGAACAGAACAAATATTTCAGAGTTTTATAGCGAAAAAACAGAACTTCAGTCAGCTAAGTAGTTTTCGATTTACCGAAGTTAGAAAATGAATTATATGATTTCTTACGCATTTTGGCTTATAGACATGCCTATTTCGTAAATTTATGCGATTTATGTGGATAGCCTTTAATGAAAGATTTGCTTAAAAAAACAAAAGCCCCTGTATGAATCGCATCATGCTGTGCATAGTTATTAGCGCAGATAAATATATATTCTGACACTTTATTTCATAAAAAGAAGAATAAAAACAAAGACAATAAAATGGAAAACATAAGTTTATCGGGATGATATAAAAAATTTGCCTAAATTATGCACAATAATCTATATTTCGGTAAACACTCTCATAAAATCAAACTGTGGACTGGATTCGAATAAATAAAGTGGCTTTCAAAAGTGACCCCTAAATGTCAGTAATGAATTATTCTTAGACGGCAACTTTTTTTGCAGCTTTGATATTTATCAAAGTGCTAGATGTATAATGCTACATCATAGCTCGATCTTTAAGAACAACATATCCCAAAATCCGTAATTTTTTTTTTATTAGAAATAATCGTCTGAAGGAGGCGATAATTTAAAGGTTGCTGAAAAAATTACCAGCACAAACTCAGTGTAAATGATGAGGGAAAGAGTGATTCTTAAACAAATTTGGTCGTGATTAGTTGTTAAGTGATTTTTCAGATTACAAGCATCCTCGAAGGCTTGGAGGTAAAGCAAACCTCAAAAGCGTTACAGTCCTTGCCCAAGTCTGCACTTCAATCTAAGTTCTTGTCTGTGGAGCTAGCCACGCCTGACTCTTACAGCCTTTATTCAGTAATTGTGGTGTATATCTTGATATTTTTCTACAAATGGGGGGACCTATGTATAATATTGTGCTGCTACCGAATGGCAGAGTCTTTTTATGAGGAGCTTTTTCATGGCAGAAATACACTCGGAAGCTTGCCATTTTCTGCTGACTGCTATTAAAACAACTTTTTCTATCAATTGGTGATTCGTGACCGGAATATCGAACCCGTGCACTACGGAATGATAGTCACACACCAATTCACGCAGCTACGGTGGTTTCCCGCCTTGTTAATCGGTTAAGTATTAATTTTTACCAGATTTTTCATAAGGTATTTTTTGTTTCATTTCTCTTTTAGGCGTTTAATTTGTTGTTGGTGGTTTTTTAGTTTTACTTCCTCTTTCATTAAAGGTTTTCGCTTTTGAAAGTAGAGTTTCTTACATGGCGCGTTTTAAAATTCACGTTGCTATTCCATAAAGGCTATACTCATACATGCATACATATGTATGTGAATATATACTTATATACAAGTATAAGCTTCAACGATCAGACGTATGCTATATGTTCCATATGTATGCCTAAGTTTATGCACATAATTTGACAATTGTACACAAACAAATATTAACATACTTCGGTCTTCCTTTCATGGCTCAACACTACTGGCTACACATGCTTACACATACATATCTACGCAAGTATGAACATAGCATAACATAAGGACATAAGTATGTCTACATTAGTGTTTATGTCAATATTTACTTGTTTTGCTACTAAAAATTTGTGTTTGTAATCGTAGTTTTGCTTATTTATATAAATTTTTAATAGAAAAGGTCTATAGCACTAAGGTAGTAGTGGTGTTGGTATATTTTTACTAACACATACGTACCATATACAGGTCACTATGACGTCAATTTTAGATGTGTCGTAAAAATTTTGTGACTTGCTACAATTCGTGTAGACCAAAATTCGCCACCCACAGTGGACGTGAAGAAGCAAATGATAGAACAAATTACTTCTAATAGCAGTCTACGGTACTCGACAGGCCATGGCAAACCACTGAGTCCATTATGCCATGAGTACATTTGTACAATGAAATCGCTTCTATCTGGTAATAAGTAAAATTAAAACAAACAAAAAAAACTACCTGTTGTGGCATAAAATTATAAGCATATATAAGCACTACACGGCAAATTGGAGAAAAAACTCGGCTAAATATCTAACAAAGAATGCACGCATGAATTATATGTCAGAAAATATTATATGCCAGAAAAAAACACAAAAAAAAGTGCGTGTAGCATAGTACACATAACAGAAGTGAAACTTTCAAGGCAGACAAAGCAAGTGGGAGAGAGCATGAGAGAGAGAGAAAGAATATATATCTAAATAAATTCACAACATTTGCAGAGAATACAAATATACAAAATTTACAAAACACGGAGAAGGGTCGACCGGTGTAGGTAAACGTTGGACACAAACCGTGGCAACAACGCGTACTACTCCGAGCGTTTATCACCCGCACAAACGCAGCGATTCCAGGACCGCAGCAACGGCACAAATTACCGCAAGGCAATACCAATAAATCCGACGCCGAAATGTATAGCACTTTATAGTATATGTATAAGCGCCAAAAAGTAGGCACCAAAAAAAACGCCAAAAAAATTGGGACCAAAAAATGCCCCAAACAGTAGGCACCAAGGAAATAAACCGCCAAAAAGTAGGCACCAAAAATAGATTTCCTACAAGTTGAACCAACAAACAAGCGCCAAAAAGTAAGCAGTGTTATTTCTCACTAGAAATTCGTAACTACAAGGAAAACCGCAGGAAAAATAGCCTAAAGAGTATCTAAGATATATATAAGGTATAGCTCTCTCTCTCCTTTTTCCCTACGATATTTTTTTTTCTCTCGCGGAACGAAATTGCATGTTGCATGGGCTTGAAATTTTACTCTCCATTCTTGCTCATGCATCGCCGCCTAAAAAGTTTCCCTGCACTTCTCTTTACAATTTTGGTCATGATGATGCAATAGAGTGCTCGTTCTGCGGTAGTTGCAGTGAAAATGCGGAACATATCTTCTCTTCTTGCCCGGGATATGTGTCCGAAAGGTTGACTATAGAAACGATAGTTAAAGAAACAGTTACGCCGAGCAATGTGGTAAAGCATATCGATTGCAATTGAAGTTTGTGTGGGCCAAAATGAAAGACTGGTCCGCGCTACAAGAGCAGCGGAAGAAAGAATGGCAGCACAGCACATACAGAAGACAAGCAAGCGATGGAGAGTAGATCACTGTTTATATGCAGAGACATAACGGTGGTAACGCAGGGCAAAATTAAAGCTACAGAGTCGGATTTAAGGGTTTAGTACGTAGGCCTACCATTTCGCAAGCCCAGTTCAGTACGATAATATGCGTGTGTGGTCGCAAATGAGAGGTGTGCCTTTAGCGAGCAGTACGCATCGTACATGTCGTCTATGTTGACGGTATCTACGTAAAATTCCCCTTTCGCGATAGAAAATAAAATACTTCAAAAATTCAATGTTGATGAGAATTTATTGATTTTTTTTAATTTCCACAAAATTTGGAACTTTGTGTATTAGAATGAACTATGGTTGGTTGGTTAAAGTGGTAACTCATCCATTATCCATCTAGAGCTTCTGCACCATTTTGTTGCCACATCCTCGTTACCAACTTGTTGAACAGTTATTTACAGCATGACTTTATCCAGTCTCTGCGGTTAAGGAACCATATTAGGTTATTCACATCTAAGCCAGGCAATTGTTCGAGACTCTCGAACAGCGGTTTGCCCAGGGTTAATATTCTGTCCTTTTATAGGCAGAGTCTTCACAAAGAAAATGGAAGATTGTTTCCGTTTTCTACGGTTGTTTACAACTGTGACAGTATGTGTTGTGACGGATGCCCCTTTTGGCTGCTTGTTCCCCGATAGACCAAAAGAAAGTTACAGTCATAACTTTAGTCTCCAGGCACCCCGTCGTTTCATGTTTATCAATGTCGACGATTGCTTGATGTTGTAGGTAGCACATAACGTTCTGCTAATTTTACATTTCATCTGGTCTTTCCATCTACAATCCGCGAATCGGAGGTATTTTAGAGACATTATATTCATGACTGCGCCTAACGGTGTGAATACCGATTCTGCAAGATCATTTTTCATGGCAGATCCTCATCTTGTCAGTTCATCTGCTTTGTCGTTACCTTCAATATTTTGATGTCCCGGGATGCCGATTAGGGTAACTTAATGATTTTCACTCAAGGCGGCAGGGCTATTCCTACTTTGTTCCACCAGTTTAGAGGTTGTTGTAGCTGAATCCAATAACTGGATTGCAGCTTATATTCCGAAAGAATATCGATATTGCCCTTAGAAGAGATGTCTGCAATTAGTAACCTACAAGTTTCTCCAATTGCCAGTACTTAAGTCTGAAAGACACTGCTGGCATTAGGAAGACGTGCAGATTTTTCAATTTTAAGTCAATTTTAAGTCTATGAAGAATATATACCTGCTCCAATACCACAATTCATTTTACTGTCATCTGTATAGACTGTAGTGCCGAAGTTGTTGAGTGAGAGTCCCTTACTCCATTCCTCCTGAGGTGCCAAGATTCTATTGAATGTTAC
The DNA here is from genome assembly GCA_037575425.1 of Anastrepha fraterculus. Classification (NCBI taxonomy): domain Eukaryota; kingdom Metazoa; phylum Arthropoda; class Insecta; order Diptera; family Tephritidae; genus Anastrepha; species Anastrepha fraterculus. Next base: position 14,725 of record JAYXIM010003114.1, read on the forward strand.
CGTCGCAGGTAGTGGTCCCCATTATGGTATGAAAAGGACACGTAAGTGCTACTTGAAGTGTACCTGTGGTACTCTTGCCATCTAACCTACCTACCTACCTACCATCGGAATGATAGAATCAGTCCTCTCCGAGGTATACTGAGTTTGTCACAGTAATAGCCATAAGAATAAACTATACTTTTATAGAAAAAAATTAAATAAAATGCAAATGAATTGTCGAAATAAATTGTTGTTCCTCTGCTATAGTTATTTAAAGCAGCTCGCGTACTGCGTTCAGCACATGAAAGTATATTAAATCGATTTTGTTTTTAAAACTTCTTCTAGCTAAAATCACCCACAGCACACTTATTCGTTAGTGTTTTTTGTTTTTTTCGCATAACTGTCATATTTTTCGCATAAGTATGTAATGCGTGATACCCATTGAGGCGACTGACTACAGCACCAGCCAGCCAGCCAGCCACCTTAATGTCTTAGCAAGCGGCGACAAATTGAAATATTGAGTTCGAAATTTTTCCACTCACCAAATATTCGATTATATGTATGTATGTATGTGTGTATGAATATAAATAAGTATGTATATATGAGTGTATGGCAACAGCTAAGCACTGAAGTGTCTTCACAAGCTTACGCACTTGTTTATATGCGTGTATGTATGTATATATACGCATGTGTGCTTGCTTGGTTGTCTGCTTGTATTGTTTGCTTCTTCCGCACTTATTTTCAAGTGGCTATCCTTGTTGTGTATTTTCTGTAGATTTAGGTTATTTGATGGGTTAAACTCTTCTTTGCGTTCTACATACATACTGTATGTGAATCCACTAAATTTGGGATATGACCACTTTTCTGCTGGTTTAATGTTTCTTTGTTTTTGTTAGACTTTTTTTTTTTTGAATTTATTGATGGAATCTCCTTTCATACAATTATAAGCAGAAAATAGGTCATAAACAATCAGAATGTACCATTTCTTCGGAATTACTTTCGCTACAGAAGGTTTACTGCACTTCTATGTATTTCGCATGCCTTTTAGGCATCTTCCTCTTCCGGCTTGCGGTTGCCGCTGGGTCTTTCCTTCATATATCGAAAAAAGCTCGTTCAATGAGCCCTCACCATACAAGTTTAAAGTAATTCAAGTAGCTTGGACATGTCGTCAGTTCTTATAAGAATGTGTTTATTTGTAGGCTAAGGCTGGTATTGCTACTTGCGAAGCAAACGGTTTGGCGAACAAACCTAAAATTTGCATTGTGAGTGGCGAATGAACTTATTCGCCGAGATTATATGGTTGTCATTTAAGGAAAGTAAATTAGTTCCTCCTCTTTTGAAATTTGTGTCATTTAAGCTTAAAAATTTGTGTACTTTTTAGATTCAAAATGAACTTTCGGCCAAGTAAGGACGCATTTATATTTGTGCTGTACGAAATTATAGATACATTTTATTGCAGCCAGCCATCATCCAAAACTATTTGCTCTATGGTAGTTACCAACAAACTGTGGGCAATGAATTTCAATTCCTGGTTTCGCTTATTTTAAAAGAGATACTACGCATGTTGGAAAGTGAAATTTGCAGTGCCTCGATAAGCTTAGAAATGACCGAACAAGAGAACTGAAAACCAAGGAACAAATATTTCTCTAGATCAGGTATATCAAGTGAGATTGCCTGCGTTGATGGAACGCATATCACGATTTATGCTCCTACTACACCTAGAAGACAAACAGGTGATGCTATGTTGTAGGATGAATTATTTAGTAAAATCAAAATCATTTATCTTGTTTCATAGTGTTTGTTTATTTCATTTAAAACTTTTGAGTTCTACTTTATATACAGATAAAATTAAAAAAATATTATAGATTCATAAAAAATAAATACAGCTCACAAATTAAATTGATTAATTTCATAAAATATAAAACTTAAAGTAACTTCACAGCCCGTCAGCCACTTTTGATATAATTTTCGTTAGCTGTGGTGCTTAATTCTAAATCTATGTTTTGTATTTAGAGCTCCATATTATTTTACTTCATTTATCTTTTCTTTGTACCATCTTCTTTTTTTCTAATTTTTTTTTTCATTTTCGACACTCGTTCAGTTCAGTTCAGAATATTATTTACAGGTGCGCGGAAGCATATTGCGGAGAGTAAACGAGAGTAAAACAAAATCAGTAATGGATTTCAAACATAATCGTGTAATTGCATTATATTTGGCAGGAAAATCACAACCAGCGACTGTTCGGGAACTCGAGCACCTTAAAGTAAGTAAATTTTTTCTTTATTGCCCCATTACTCGTTACAATCATACTGGTAGCATCGCGAAACGTCATGGAGGTGGTCTTCAAAAGACTGCAACGTCACGTGAAATGGTTCAAAAAGTGAAGGAGCGACTTGAGCGAAATCCCCGATGAAGTCCTAGCCAAATAGCGGAAGAACTTAAAATATCTGACCATAGGATCCGCCGCATATTGAAAAATTATCTTAAAGTCAAGTCCTACAAGATCCAAAAGGCGCAAAATCTCACACCAAAGCAGCAACAAGTCCCACTTCAGAGAGCGAAGGAGCTGCTTCTCTTGGCCGAATATTGTGTTTTCTGACGAGAAAATTTTTTAAGTTGAGCAATTCGTAAACTCCCAAAACGATAGGGTTTATTTGACCGACCGTTCATACGAGAATTTGAGTCATCGATTGGAAACCAGGAGGCATCACCACAGGCGCCACAGATAATTGGTTGGGCCGCTGTAACCGCAGATGGGCGCTCTCCAATTGTTTTCATCGAGCCTTGCGTCAAGGTAAATGCGAAATATTATAGGGAAAGTATTCTGGAGGTTACCTTGAGGCCGTGGGCAGATAAATATTTTGGTGGCAAACCATGGATGTTTCAATAGGACTCGGCACCGTCTCACAAAGCTCAAGTGAACCAAGTATGGCTATAAAACAACGTTCCGAACTTCATAACGTCTACAATTGCTCTCAAATTCATATGAGATAGATATATGGGGCAATACTAATATTAAATTAAATCTAAGGAAAACGATATAAAATAATATTTAATAACTTGTATGTCCTCCCTTATTTATTGTAACTAATACTAGCGTTGTAGTATCGAATTTACGAGTGACTGAAGGAATATTTCATTACTTAAAATGATGGGTTGTCGCTCATCTTTCCAGAACGAATGTCCATTGGCAAGTTCGAGAATTGGTGTATGCTTTCGCTTACCTAATCAATTTCAATATAATAACTAAAGAAATTGGAAGAAACTAAGAGTAGATTGGCCATGTATTAATAATTGAAACTATATAGCACGGTCGCCGTAGACGAATGGGTTGGTGCGTGACTACCAATCAGAGTACGTAGGTTGAAATCTTCGAGCATAATCATCAAAATAAAGAACAAGTTTTTTTCTAATAGCGGTCGTCCCTCGACAAGGAATGAGGAACCTCCAAGTGTAGTGTTAGTGGGGGTTACCAAAGACACAATTTATGGCGCTACTCATACAAGTGCTTACTCCTAACTGACAAAAACACTCCCATAACCATGAATAATGCCCTATTCAGTGTACATTGAAATAAAGTTTCAGTAACAATTGACGTTGGAATTGTTTGTTTATCAAAATACAGCACTAAAATAAATATGGGCATACATACATACACGTAATATATCTCTTTTGTTTTTCGCAAATGGTCCACTTAACCACCCGCTTTTCTACTTTAAGGGCTAATGTTCCAACCACATTATTTGCAGAAATATTCATACATACATCACCACAAATATACTTAGGATGATAGGATTGAATATTTTCATTTTAATATCATTCTTATATTAGGTTAGTTGGTTGCTTTAACAATAGGAAAGTTCACTTGGCCGTCAATTCTGAATTTATGAAATGTTTTTGCACCTAAATATAGGATTGCAATATAATTAGCACCCCTATTCACATCTCTATATCACCAATCAGGCGGGTAATCGATATAAAAGGCTTGGGTCTAATCCATAACTCTAATTACAGTTTCGTTATGCAGGGAGCGTGCTGTATTTGAGGACATGCATATATGTGGCTATAACTTCCCGAAATCAGTATTTTGTATTTTTGTTTTTTCCGATAAGACATGAAGAACTTCAATTTCATTCAAGAAATGAAGTGACCTGCAGTTATCGTCGCTATATATGGAAATCACACAGATTTAGAAATCTCTAATTTTCTTAAGTGCGCCGATCATTAGTTCATAATATTCACCATGCATTGGAAGCGTCAGGCGGCTATGCAGAATCTGTTGCGAAATGCCAAAATACGAGGATACTATACTGTGCGATCTGCAGAAGTTATTCAAAAAAGGACAAACGATCATTGATGAGGACCCCTCGAAATCAATGAGGGATGTTGCGAGGAAGCTTAATGTTCCTAAGGGTCTTACCTGTCGAGTTGGCCTTGAAGATCTCCGGTATAAATCCTATATTATGCGCAGAAGACAGTTTATGTTGGAGCAAACACGAGAACAGCGAGTTATGCGATCAAAACGCCTTCTAAACAAAATGAAACCGCCAGAAGATTGTCTGATATTGTATTGCTTTTTTCTCATCAAAATAGTTTTGATCAAAACCAAAAGACCAATTGCAGAAATGACAAATGGCTATGGTCTAATCCTACAGAGATTCCTGCTGTCATGCACACCAAGTTACCAGCCACTGTTGTGGTTATAGTTTTAGGTGTTGTCAGCAGCAAAGGACTTGCCATACTACCACACTTCAAGTGAGGGAATTCTGCTGAATGTATTGAAGTTCCAGAAACAGTAGTGAAACACTGAATTGACGGTGTACGTGGTGACAGCCCACATATCTTTTAGTAAGCCTCTGCTCCTTGACAAAAAGCGCTAACTGCACAAGAGTGGATGGCTAAAAATTTCCATGACCACATAACTCCGAAGTTATAGCCTCCGAACACCCCTAATCCCCTGGATTAATCCCTATGGAGCATATTTGAGTGGGAAACCAATAAGCATCTTGTTAATATCATTTTTTCTCTGTAGGTTGAAACTCATACCGTTATAGACGATATGAATAAGAAGCTATTCATTCGGGCATGCAATTGTTTCCAAGACCAGATCGAGGAGGTTATTATAAATCGGATTTTTCAAAATTCGAATTATTTTCGGAGATACAGCGGATTTTGTGATGTGGCGTCTTAGCCGACCGAGTGGAGCGGATCGCACAATGAACGGCAGATGTTACCGGACGACTTGAGGACTCGTTCTTTCCAGAAAATCTTTTTTATTCCACAAAACCTTTATTTATTCTATATATATATATCAACTTTATACTTCTATAATATATACCTGGAAATATATCGTCGATTAATCCAGAGTGCGTAGTAAATATTATGATCTAAGTTATTCTATTGGAATTGTTGCTCCAACTTCAAAGGCGATTTTCTCAAAACTACTTTTTTGAGATATTCGTCATGATATCTCAAGTTCTACTGGACCGATCACTTTGAAGTTTGATAAGAATTTTTTAATTATACATCTGCCTATCGCCCCTGCCTCGGATTTTGAAAAATATAAGTTCGAAGTATTTTTAAAAAATTTGAAAAGATAAAAAAAGAGGGAAACAATTTTTTTTTTCAAGTTGACGCCGTTTTGTGAATTGTTTTTTTTTTCTTTGATTTGGCGTAATCCGATAGCGTTAGTTAGGATGTAACTAATAAAGAATTTTTTTAATTTGTTTGTTTAAGATCACTACAAGGGTTGGAATCATGTCAACCATAGATCACCGTTTTATTTTTTTTTTATACTTTTCCAATATTAATAAAAGCCATAAATAAATGGATCCTAAAAATGTTTTTCATTTTTTTCTTTATCTTAGTTTTAAAAACACCTAAGTTAAGGCGTCTAGCCCAGAGTACCCCCTTAAAAACTCTGCAGAGTAGAATTATAATTCTTTCTTTGCCTTTTATCTTCGATATACTACTACTAAGTAAGTAATTGAATAGTAAATTCCTCTCTCGACGAACAAAATTAACACTCTACAAGACTCTCATCATGCCCATCCTAACTTATGGTGCAGAAGCGTGGACGATGACAACATCCGATTAAGCGTCACTTGGAGTGTTTGAGAGAAAGATTCCTCGGAAGTTTTTTGGACCTTTGCACGTTGGCGACGGCGAATATCGCAGGCGATGGAACGATGAGCTGTATGAGCTTTACGACGACATAGACATAGCGCAGCGAATAAAGATCCAGCGGCTACGTTGGCTGGGTCATGTCGTCCGAATGGATACAAACGCTCCGGCTTTGAAAGTATTGGATGCGGTACCAGCTGGTGGTAGCAGAGGAAGAGGGCGGCCTCCTCTGCGTTGGAAAGATCAGGTGGAGAAGGACTTGGCTTCACTTGGCGTGTCCAACTGGCGCCGGTTGGCACTCGCAATGCTCCCATTAGCAGAGCCATAATCGAGTTCAGTATAATCTTTAAATATGTCAAGATTTATTTTCAGTTTCGAAGAATCGCTTCATGTATTCCTTAAATCTCTATTATTAGCTCTAGCTTACAGGGTTTGATTGAAAAGTAATGAGCCTTATTTTTTTTAAGCAGTTTTATTAAACCCTTTGGCTTATACAACTAATATTCTTCAAAATAGGACCCTTGAGCGTCAATACACCGCTGGTAGCGGTTAAACTCATCCGCCGTAATCGCGTTCAATTCGGTTGTTACAGTTTTTTGTATCGCCTCGATGGAGTCGAAACGCCTCCCCTTCAGCTTTCTTTTCTGTTTTCAGGCGCGGGAACAAGAAGAAGTCCAGAGGGGACAGGTCTGGGCTGTAGGGAGGGTGGGGAATCACCGGAACCTCCATGCAATGGCCTATGCAGAGGTGCAGAGGAAGGGGGTGTGTGCCGGCGCATTGTCGTGATGAAGGTCCAATTGCTGACGAGGTCGGGCCGAACCCGGGTGACGCGGTTTTTCAGCCGAAGGAGCACTTCTGTGCAAAATGCCGCATTTACAGTGCTTCTTGGAGGTACAAAATCGTTATGGACGATGCCTCGAGAGTCCAGAGCTTCCAGAGCGCTGTTCGTCTACGACGTCCTCCCGGCCTTCCTTGAACGACTTGTGCCACCGTTTTACCTGGGCACTGGACAGAGATTGGTCCCCGTAAGCCTCCTTGAGTAGCCCAATGGTTTCGGTACTCGTTTTGTGTAGCTTTACGCAAAATTTGCTCCAACGATCGCTGCATTTTCGCCACTACAAAATCCTAACACACTTTTAAAACAGCTTTCACGCGCGGAGCGATGTTGACTGCACCGCTGTTGCCAGCGAACTGGGACCGGTTTCTAGTGGAAGGGGAAGATCCAACGATCATTTTCCCCCACCAGCCGATTCGGTTGATCGCTTGGCAGATGCTCCGCGCCGGAAGGCTCATTACTTTTCTATCAAACCCTGTAGTTTAAGATTTTTCCTATTCCTACTTACTTCTGAAATATGGGCAGAAAAGGACTTTAGGTCGAAGTGCAAACTTCCAATTATTCTATTCTACCTCTGAAATGTATACATCCCAGGCTATAAAAGATTCTTATATTGTTTTCATTGGCTACGTAAATAAGTAAATAAACGAATAGTAGTCGTAGTTATTTTGCTCAAGGTACAAATGTCATTTAAAATAGTTAATTCAAATTGTAAATAAATAAAAGTAAATAGATAAAATAACTATAAACATCCATCACCCCATCCAAATATATTCTAATACTTATCACCGAAGCAGCACCATCAAGTGAAATTTTCCGAATAAATACTCGCAATAAATTGTCTCTCTAATTACCGAAAAAAAGAAATAAACTAAACTTGTAAGGCCTGATTTTCTCTACTCCACACTTACTCAAGTTGACATATTTACTCGTACAATCGCATGTTGCTGATGCCATCATCAACTGCACGCTCAACTGAGGCGTAAAAGTCCTAAGCCAGCACCAAAGTGCTACTCATTTTCATTTGCTGATCCCCACGATTATCCTTCTTCTTTCTTTCAGAGCCCTTTGGCTGCTTACTAACTTGCCAACTTGAACACAGCGGTGGGCTTCAAAGTGGAAACAGGGACTAACTACACAGCAAGCTATTTATTTAGCAAGAAAAGTTATCACAGTGTGGGCGTAACAACAGTTAGGAGTTGAGGTTGCGAAATTTGTGACAGCCTGCCGCTAACCGCAAATTTGCCTCAATTACGAAACGCAAAAGCATTTGTTGTGCAGCAGACACACACGCGCGCATATGTTTATGAAAATACACACACATAGATACAACATACAAACAGACATGCACGCATAGATGTGTGCGTGTGTATAGGTAGATAGTCTTGCAGAAAAGTTGAATACTTTTGCATGGCGCCTCGAAAAGACACAAGCGAAACAAGCTTGGTACGCTGGTGTGAATTGAGGCGGATATAAATATGGCACTTGACAGCGTTACCGCCTGCTGCTTTGACACTAAATACTGTCAAGTGGCAGCCACAATGGTATTGCCACAACGAAAAAGACAATTTTAGTCCCAACAGAGTTGTGTGAAAACAATCTTACTGCTATCTACTCGTATCGGTTCCGTGTTCTCTTTTCATTTGCCTGAGTGTGTGTGTGGGTATCTTCCGCTCCACATTTATTCTAACTGCAGTTTTTGTTTTTACTTCGACTTTCACTTTCACTGTTATTTTTGTTTTGTGGTTTTATATTTCCATTCTCACAATCTTCTTCTTTTGAAAAAAAGCAAAAACCAAGGAAAGAATATTTCCAAACAACCCCCATTAACACATATACATCCAAACGAACAGAGTTCTCGTATGCACGTCGTAGTTACCTGTTCAAAGTTAGCCTCAAATTGTGGGCGCTTGTTTTCAACTTTTCCCCAAAGTTCCATTTTTGTTTTCAAATTGGTTATGTTGCCGGCATTTTAATGAAGTTTTGCGATGCACGCACTGACGCATTTATGCAGCTGTAAACGAATATATATATATATTTCTCTTCGCGGTTCACTTACTTCACAGGTTGTCTTTCCAAATTACTTCGCAACCATTCTAGTGCATGAACTGGCATTTGATGAAAAAGGTCAGACTAGTTTCTGAGCAACTAGTTTCTGAACAACTAGTTCCATAGTAACTAGTATTGCACTAGTTGCAAAATTACCCAATAGAAATGTATGCAAAAACAACATTATGAAATAAGAATGCTTCAAATGTTAACGCAATGAGGGTTAGACGAATATAAATGTTGATGGAGTCAGTCACCTCTACAGTGAATCTTTAAAATCGTTACTTCAAGGATGTTTCATGGAATCTACAGAATAAACTATTGGGCTGGCAACTAAGTAATTGCGGATTTCACTCATAGATAGCTTCAGTTGAATTTTTACGATTGCAGACGTACTACAAATATAAAACACATTTTGTTATTTGATAGTTGGCAATTCAGCTATCAATCAGTAAAAAAAAGTTTTTTGATCGGTTGCGTAGTCTTCGTTTGGCGTTCGTTGAAAAATCGAAAATCAAAACGAGCAATTTCGTCATATTTTGCTTTTTTATTTCCGCAAAGGGAAAACCGCAGCGCAAGCTCATAAAAGTTATGTGCTATTTATGGTGACGAAACCTTAAAAGAACGGCAGAGTCAAAATTGGTTTGCCAAATTTCGTTCTGGTGATTTTTCAATCAAAGATAAAAAACGCTCTGGTCGTCCAGTTGAAGTTGATGTCACCCTAATCAAAGCAATAATCGATTCAGATCGTCACAGTACCACAGTAGAACACGTGAGATTTCAGAGAAGTTTCATGTATCACATTCATGCATTGAAAATCACTTAAAACAACTTGGATATGTTAAAAAACTTAATACTTGGGTTCCTCACGAACCGAAAGAATCGCATTTAACGCAACGCATTAACAGCTGCGATTTGCTAAAGAAACGTAATGAAAATGATCCATTTTTAAAACGACTGATAACTGGCGATGAAAAATGTGTTTTTTACAACAATCAATCAAGCAGAAAAGATCGAGCAGGCCAGGTGAACCAACTCAAACCACATCAAAAGCTGATATTCATCAAAAGAAGGTTTTGTTATCAGTTTGGTGGGATTACAAAGGAATTGCGTACTTTGAACTCTTACCACCCAACCGAACGCTCAATTCTAATGTCTACATTGAACAACTATCGAAATTAACAATACAGTTGAAGAAAAGCGGCGCGAATTGACAAATCGAAAAGGTATTGTATTCCATTATGACAATGCAAGGCCACACACATCATTGGCCACTCGGCAAAAATTATTGGAGCTTGCTTGGGATGTTTTGCCACATCCACCATATAGTCCTGACCTTACACCATCTGATTACTTTTTGTTTCGATCTTTACAAAACTCCTTGAATGGTAAAAATTACAATAATGATGCTGGTGTCAAATCGAACCTGATTCAGTTTTTCGCTAATAAAAACCAGAAGTTTTATGAGCGTGGGATTATGATGCTGCCCGAAAGATGGCAAAAGGTCATTGATCAAAATGGGCAATACATTACAGAATAAAGTTATTTAGTTTAATGAATAAATTGTCTTTGATTTTCTAAAAAAATCCGCAATTACTTAGTTGCCAACCCAATAATGTTTAAAAATTACGTCTTAATAGGTCAAACAACAAATTTAATGATAAGAAAATTTTGTGTAAGTATTAAGTCATACGCGGCCGCCATAGCCGCATGGGTTGGTGCGTGACTACCCTTCGGAATTCACAGAGAGAACGTTGGTTTAAATTTCGGTGAAACACCAAAATTAAGAAAAACATTTTTCTAATAGCGGTCGCCCCTCGGCAGGTAATGGCAATCCTCCGAATGTATTTCTGCCATGAAAAAGTTCCTCATAAAAATATGTGCCGTTCGGAGTCGGCTTGAAACTGTAGGTCCCTCCATTTGTGGAACAACATTAAGACGCACACCACAAATAGGAGGAGGAGCTCGGCCAAACACCCAAAAAGGGTGTATGTGCCGATTATATATATTGTATATATTTAAGTCATAACACAATGTGACAGTAAAAGTTTATCCAGAAAGAACGACCAACCAATGTGAAACCATTGATTTTATATGGTAATACTGCCTGCATACTGAGTTTTTCATTTTCTCATCAATTTTATTTTTTTTAGGAGTTAAAAGTTTCAAAGGACTACGTTTTCAATAAATTGTTTTCACCCGAAATCACTCGCTATATCATACTTATTTGGATATAAAACGAAACTCGATACATATTTTCTATTCAATTTCGCTCTTCTTATTGTTCTATGAAAACGTAAAAAATTAGCAGAACTTCCCTCCTATAAAATAAACTATGTATACATAATCGATACCATAAAAACTATATCTGTTCTGGAGAAAAGTAAAAAGGTTTTTTTTTTTAGTAACTGCTTATATTTTCTTTCTTCCTACACAAAATTTATAATTTCGCGTGAATCTTAAATATTTCCTAGTTACCACAAAAAGTTAGTTCTTGTCGCACGGTGTACAATTTATTTCATTATTATTATTGTTTGTAACTATCTTTATTAAATTTTTTTTTAAGTTTTCAACTCACCCTAAACTGGTGATTTTCATCCCAAATAGGACTAGACATTTTGGTGTCTGAAGTGGAGTAGTTCATGATCAGGTGTAATGCTGATTCAGATGCTGAGTAGTTCATTAACTGGTACATTGCTTGTGTAGTGGGTGCCGGATATACAGTGGCGGCAGAGTTTTCTGGTGGCATCTTGAAGCGAGTATGGGCAAGCATTTTTTGAATGCGCTTCGAACACGTCGAGAACGGCTGCATTTGGCACCACGGCAACACACCGTCTCATTACATATTCATCATGACTGTCTTTGGCGAAAGATATTCAATCGTTTTAAAAATACCTGTTACTGGCATTAATCCTTCATCGGGCACATGAATCCAGTCAGGGCCTTTCCATTTTCAAATGTAAGAAAATGGTACATGAAACTGAGCTACTTCCTTGAACTTCCCGCAATATTTTGTTTTGCGCATCACTTTCGTAACGCAATAGACCTGACTGGCCTCTCACAAATTTCTATTAAATTTGTACCCCAAGTTAAGGAATTTAATCATTGTGCATAGCATTTTTTGAATTTTTTGAGTTACTGAAGGGGGAAATTACTTGAATTTTTGTTTATATAGTTTTTGTCTCACATTTCGTTACGTCATGCCTTGCAATTCTGCTTCGGCGGTCATTTGATTAGTGAAGAATTTCGTGCAAATATAATTCATACATCACGCGTGTCTGTGATATTTCGATCAAAAAAATAATGAACTTAAATGTAATGAATGAAATAATCAACTGATTATCTAGATTCCGACAATTGTGATACCTATGGTTTGGAATGTATTCCTGAGGTTGATGTATCAGACAGAGAGAACTAAATGAATTGTCTGATGATGACGAAGTTGAAGGAGAAAAGCTGTGGCTGTGGCCTAGGTTTAAACCCACGTAAAACAGAACTTATGGTTTTCACCACCAGATATAAGGTACCAACTTTTACCCTACCAAATATTAACGGACAAACTCTCTCACTGTCACCCAGCGCAAAGTAGGTACTTAGGGGTAATTCTGGACTCCAAACTAAGCTGGAAATTAAATGTTGAAGAACGGGTAAGGAAGGCAGAAATTGCTTTATATGCCTGTAAACGTGTGCTTGGAAGGATATGGGGTCTTCAACCTAAGCATACATTATGGCTGTATAAGACGGTTATACGACCCATTTTATCGTATGGTTCGGTAGTTTGGTGAAAGGCTCTAGGGAGAGAGTACAATACCAAACTACTCGGCAGAATACAAAGATCAGCCTGTGCAATAACGGTCGGTGCAATCAGATCATGTCCTAGAGAGTCTCTCAATGCACTGACACACATTATTCCAATAGACCTACATATTAAGAAGACGGCAACCATGAGTGCATTTAGGTTAAATGAAGTGGGTCGCTGGAGAGAAAAAACTTATGGTCATGCTAGTCTATTATTGCGACAAACTCAGTTAATCTCGGTGAGAACTGACTACATTGTCCCGACGGTAACTTTCAATAGGAATTTTGCCACTCTTTTTCCAACTAAGGAAGAATGGAATAAGGGATTCTCTCTAAACAACTTCGACACTACAGTCTATACGGATGGAAGTAAAATGGGCTGCGGTGTTGGAGCTGGTATATATTCTCACAGACTTAAAATTGAGAAATCTGTGCGTCTCCCTAATACCAGCAGTGTCTTCCAGGCGGAAGTACTGGCAATAGGGGAAGCCTGTAGGCTACTAATCGCAGATTTCTCTTTTCAGGGTAATATCGCTATTCTCTCGGATAGCCAAGCTGCAATCCAGGCACTGGATCTGAGTCCCGGGACATCGGAACATTAAAGGTAACGAAAAAGCAGATGAACTGGCAAGAGGGGGATCTGCCATGAATAACGCTCTTGCAGAATCGGTACTCACACCATTAGGTGCAGTCAAGAGTACAATTTACCAAAAATACCTGCGAATCGCGGACTATAGGTGGAAAGTCCAGACGAAATGCAAAATTAGCAGAAAGTTATGGCCCACCTACAACCTCAAGCAATCGTCGGCATTAATAAGAATGAAACGACGGGACGCCTGGAGACTAACGGCAGTCATAACTGGTTTTTGGTCTATCGGAGAACAAGCAGCCAAAATGAGTATCCCTCACAACACATACTGTCACAGTTGCAAACAGAAGCAGAAGGACAGAATGTTAACCCTGGGCCAACCGCTGTTCGAGAATCTCGATCAACTATCTGGCTTAGATATTAACAACCTTATAAGGTTCCTTAACCGCACAGACTGGATATAGTTATGCTGTAAATAACCGTTAAATAAGTTGGTAACGAGGATGTGGCAACAAAACGGTGCGGAAGCGCTATTTGGATTCTGGAAGAATCAGCACTTTAACCAACCAACCAAAGAGATAGCACAAAGTAGAGCGAAAGTGAACCAAACGCAGTTCGTTTTGGCGATTTTGTGCAGAATCAAAAGAATAAAATTTCATTGCTATCGAGTGGTTAAAAAAATGGTTTACCCAAAACATTTCCTATTTTTTATTTCTTGATTGGTACGATAACCGCATAAGCGATTGTTTTGCCTTGTGTAACAAAGTGTGCCAGTCATTTCACACTCTAACTGAATCCATGTCCTTCCCCACTTGCTCTTTCCAACTCAAGAGAGAATTTCGCTTTTCTATGCTACCACCGCAGCTGGTACCGCTTTCAGGGCCGTTAAATCCATTCAGATGAAATGCCTAGCCAGCGGAGCTGCGGTATCTTTATTCGCGGCACTATGTTTATGTTGCCGTAAAGCTCATACAGCTCATCGTTCCATCGCCTACGACATTAACCATAGCCACTTCTCAAATATCCAAAAATCTGCCTCATAATCTTTCTCTCAAACACTCCAAGGGGCGGCTCGTTGGATGCACACGCTTCTGCGTCAAGCAATAGACGGATATGATGAGAGCCTTATAAAGTTTTGCTTTTTAATCACCAAGAGAGATAAGTTTAGTACTCAATTGCCTACTTAGTCGTGAGTAGCACTTGTTGGTCTGAGAGATTATCCTTTGGATTTCTTTTATTATGATAAAATTAAGAAATCGATACACCAAAGGGACAATTGAGAAATGCACTGACCAATCCTGTTAAGTAACAAAGAATATGGACTTTTACCACCTGAGTAGAATTAGATGCATTTTTGGAGATTTTTCTTGCAGCTGTTTTATGGCTTTCAGCCCATCAATATTTAGAGCTGTCATGTCTGGGGCTTATAAATTTGAAGTGGTGAAAAGTTTCACGTATTTGGGGATTAAACTAAACCACATAAACATAATAAGCATCACAGTCGAAGAGAAAATATAAGCAGCATACTCGTATAGAGCACTTATTAAATTCACTCACTTATTACATTTTTTAAATCGAAACTGCTGAACAGACCTTGCAAAATTTTATACAGTGAAATCTATAGGGCGACCTGTGCTTTGCTACGGATCGGAGTTTTGAACAATAAGTGAAAAAGACAAAAGCAAACTCCAAGTATTCGAGAGGAAAATTTTGAGACAAATCTTCGGTGCAATGAAAGTCAAGAGCGAGTGGCATATAAGAAGAACTGGATCAAAATAATAAGAGGGGAAAATCTTGTGCTGTTACTCAAAGCTCAAAGTCTAAGATGGCTAGGCCATACCTTGAGAATGGATCCCCGAGAGCTCAACGAAAAATAATTGATGCTAAAACACCTTGAGGCCCTATGTTTCAGCTAGGAACTATGAGAAAAAAAATATATATGTATAAAACATTTGCAACGAAAGCAAGAAGCAGACAAAGATCAAGATGGATTGGCGAACTTGAAGACGTCGACGATGCGAAAGCTCAAAGTCAACAACTTGAAGGAATCAAGCAGGAATCGTGGCAAATGGAGACATTTTGTGCAGCAGGCCAAACTTCACACAGAAGCTTAGCGTCAAATGATTACGTAAATGACTGCAACGTCACGTGAAATGGTTCAAAAAATACATAAACAACTTGAACAAAATCCCCGACAAAGTGCCAATCAAATGGCGGAAGAACTGAAAATATCTGGCTGCAGCATCCCCCGCTTACTGAAAAATGATCTCATGCACGTGTTCCGAACATTGTGTTTTCTGACGAGAAAATTTTTCAAATTGAGCAATTCGTAAACTCCCAAAACGATAGAGTTTATTTGACCTACGGTTCATACGGGAATTTGAGTCACTGACTGGCCACCTGGAGGCAGCACCCGCCACAGGTAATGGCTTGGGCTGCTGTAACCGCAGATGGGCGACCTCCAATCATTTTCATTGAGCCTGGCGTCAAGGTAAATGCGAAATATTGTCGGGAAAGTATTTGGGAGGTTGCTTTGAAGCATTTCGATGGCAGACCACGAACGTTTCAACAGGACTCGGCACCATCTCACAAAGCTCGAATGAACCAATAATGGCTAAAAAACAACGTTCCGAACTTCATAATGCCCACACAATGGCTCTCGAATTCATCCGATGTATTATTCCCTTTGACTTGGGTCAAAATACCTGCAAGTCACATTCGGGCATCTTGCGATTCGTTTCTGGACAAAGGAATTTTCCAAACTTAATTTATGGCCTTTTTAATTGATTACATTTCCAGTCACCATATATAAATAGTGCTTTTTGTCGCATTTACTTTGTCCTATAATCCAAAATCGTAAAATAAAGTAAATATTATAATAACTCACAATAAATAAGTTTAAATGCAGAAATGCAGCAAAATAGCCCCTGTATTTACATGTAAAAGCACACAATTTGCTTGTGAGTTCAACCAGGTCTCATGCGACTATCGAAATATGTGTATGACGGAGAGATAAAAAAAAAAACAAAAAAACTAAAGAGAGCTACTTCAGCTGTAAAGCGAACTGATACTTAGTAAGTAGCTCAGAGCAAGTAGATTGACGCTAGAATAGTTTTGTGTGTAAATGCATGTTGCTGCACATCTACAGTTGTTAATACATACATCTGCTTGCATGGATGTGTGCCGAAAATGATAGATTATAAAAATGTGCCAGTGAAGATTCAAAAAATATTCGTTCTGTGCATCAACGTCATAATATCAATAATATCAAAGTTGTATTGGGGAGCTGTCAAAATCGCATGCAACGTATTAGGAGAAATACAAGCATTCAATTCAATTTGTAAAACTAAAATAGAAAAAGCGAAAATGAATATAAAGAATGCACAATTTTATGCGATAGACACGACAGACAACGCGTTAAAATTATTGCTGCTTCTTATGAAAGGAGAACCATAAGAACAACATATCGCAAAATTCAATTTCTATTTTGGTAGAAATAATAGTCGGAATGAGTCGAGAATTCAAAGGTTGAGGAAAAAACTGGAACTGGTGAGAATACATAGAAAAAGGACTGGTGGACAAAAAACTGAACATTCTATTAGAGAGTTTTGCTGCTGTAGTGTAAAGTGTTCGCAACAATTAGGCATTCATGAGTCGACTGTTGGGCCAATTTTACCTGTAGACAATTCCAGTGGTGCACATTTAAATGATACCATTTTTCACATATAATTGTTAGGAGACGCATTTTGAAAAAAAAAACAGTGAAGCTTGAAATAATATAAATTTAAATGTTTTATTTTAAAACAATATCAAGAGGAACCTTTATTACAGGGCGTTAAGGAAACTCCGATTCCTTACCTTGTTATGTAGTAGGAAAAATTAAGAGCAATGCGTGCGCTTTACTTGCTAAACCTTGTTATCATTTATCTAACTAAGCACAATGAATGTATTTGGTTCTTTGAAAAAGATAAAAGGGTAAGGTTGAACCATCCAATGCGTAATTTCATGAAGGTAACAACATTGATAGGCATCTCTATTTCTCAGTGTATGAGTATATCCTCAAGAGTTAAAAATTCAAACTGGTACAATTGGAATGACTAAAGAATAAAGCTTAAGTATGTGTATATTATAATAAAAAAAACAATTCCTATTGTATCTAATATGCCTGTGCAATTTTTTTGTGTTTCACTTGGCCTTTCGGCTATTGATATTAACTTTTTTTCTGTGTGTTTAACTTTCCAAAATGGTAACTTAGAGAATGGCTCCATGTGTAGAAGTCCACGCAAGAGGGCAAAGTACCTGATTGCCATATACTTGGCAGAGGCCAGGACGATTCTTTTAAATACGGCCCAAGCAGCTCACGACTTTCGGGCTTAGCCCTAGTCGCCTCTAAATAGCTTTCGAACATCCGTTTGAGGGCGAGCTAATGTGAGTTTGTACCTTAATTTAAATGTAGTGAAATTGAAAAATTTTGAAATTTGAATAAGTCGAGCCAAGGAGCACCAAGAGATTTGGTGGCTCCTAAAACACTCAGGCCCATAAAAAGCCCATTGTAATATTTAGAGCTCTGGAAAGAGGGTAGATAGATATAAAAAGGAATACAGACAGAGACAAACATAGCTAGTCCTGTGAGAATTATCCAGACTCTTTGGCAAATCTGTAAATATCCTCTAGTTTTTGAGAACGAATGTTACTCATTCTTACGGCATCGGAACCCACCACTCGTAGCCTTGCTTTAACAAAGGCATGGCACTCACAAAAAACGTGCTCAGTGCTATCCGCCTCCTCCAAGTAAGACAGGCACATTGGGTCCTCACTGATTCCAATGGTGGTCATATGCTGACCCCATGGGTTGTGTGCTGTAATGATACCGGCCATCAACCGAATGTCTTTCCTTCCAAGTTTTAGTAGAAAGTTTGACAATTTTCTGTTCGGGCTTGTCACAAAACACTTTGCAGTTCTGCAGCGTTCTAGACCGGACCATCGCTCTTTATGTAAATTGCATACATAATCACTGATCCAATTCATGATTCATGCCGAACTGATTCCGATTATTGGTTCTGGCACTTGTGGGGGAACCGCTGATCCACGGCTGGTTCCAATTTATCGGCAATTTCTTTTTCTTGAACACCGGAGTGTCTTGGAACCCATATAAGTACAAGCCTGCTTTGTCTTGCGACAGAGTTAAGCTTCTTTTTACATTCTGGAACAATCTTTGAGACTTGCTTTGCCTTCTCCAGGGACCTCAGTGCAGTCTGACTGTCACTGAAAACTCCAAACTATTTCCCGCTCCATATCCTCTCGGTTATCCATTCGGCTACTTTTAGGAGAGCAAAAATTTCCGTTTGGAAAACAGTTGCCATTTCCCCCATAGCAGTGATACTTATTACTATCGTTTAAGTCCAGACCCTATTTCATTCTTGGACCCATCGATAAAGAAAATATCCATCAAACCTCCCTGAATGCATTCTGGATTGCTCCATAATGGTATTGCGACAACAAATTTCCTTCCAAATGAAACTAAACTGGATACTGCTCAGATGGCATCTTAAAGATTTCTCTATGTCCTGAAGTTCCGTCTTCGTACCAGAAACCATATTTATGGAGTCTACCCATTGCTTTTATTGCTTTCTGTTCTATCTTAAAATCCAAGTAAGCATAAATATGCACTTCTTTGCAGCCTGTATAGTTCCCGGAGTGTGGACTTAACCATAATCCGTCGCCACCAAACCACACAGGCGTAAGTGATGATTAGTCTGATAAGTGCTATATATTATATATCCATAGGACCACATCAGATTTCAGACCTCAAGTTTTACCAGAGACTCTGCAGTATTGCTAAAAAATGCTTAATGTGCGATTTACCTTCAGTGTATCTCCCAAGTCAGCTTCTTATCCAAGATTATTCCTAAATATTTAACTTCATCGGGAAGTCCAAGTGTCACACCTCTCAGTGTTGCATCAGTCATCGATTATATCTAGTACTTAGAAATAATTTTTCGCATGTCAGACTATTTATAGAAGAGAAAGAAACTTATATAAGAAACTTCTCTAAGGTGGCGCAAAATTAATCACCTAACTTATAATAATAATAAAGTAATAAAAACAAAATTATTTTGAGCGATGACAATCTTTACGCGCTCCAATATTTGTCTGTTTGAGCACTGCTACTGTCTAGTTCCCATGTGTCAAATATGATTTGGATTATAAATCTTACGATAGGATGACCAATTTTGAGCCACAGTGCTTTCCGTGGACTAAAATAAAAAAATAAAAAGGTAGAAAATACTTCGAAGCCACATACATATAACTTGTTTTTCTGCTTTGTACCCTTTATAATCCTATCGTCTTTGGAAGTGCTAATTAGCATCTTCCTTATTTATGAGCTACTTAATTCTATTCATAAAACTGGATCCCCCAACATTTATTTTGTGTAGAAATTATTCATTCGTTTTTGTTTTTTTTTTTTTTGTAATGATTTCCCACATCTCGCCGAAATCTACTCGCTGAAAGTAGCATTTTCTTGAAAGTCAAATAAAACTCAAGCAAAATCCAATCTTTCAACTTAAGCTTAACGCCAAAAACAAAAATATATATAAATTAGTATTTAGTAAACCGGAGAGCGCAAACACACAAGAAAGTACCGCCAATCCAATGCCAACATCCAACAAGAATTGTGTTTTATTTATTTTCTAACTCCAGCATCTTATCGCCGTGACAATCTTTGTGCTGCTTAACGTAGGTGTTTATCTGGAAATATCATCATGACAGCAAAAGGAAAGTTTTACATTTTCTCAATTCATTTACCGACTTATTTGCTGAATTGGCCTGTAGTCACATGTCGACTGCGAAGAGTGCAGGTGCGAACAAGGAATATGAAGAGAGAGAGAGAGTGAGTAAGAAGCAGTTGAGAGCTTAGGCATTTACCTACGAATAAACATATTTACGAACAATAATTTGTAAGTTTGTGTATGGATGCGTTTGGGAAA
Organism: Anastrepha fraterculus; assembly: GCA_037575425.1. Classification (NCBI taxonomy): domain Eukaryota; kingdom Metazoa; phylum Arthropoda; class Insecta; order Diptera; family Tephritidae; genus Anastrepha; species Anastrepha fraterculus. Next base: position 35,087 of record JAYXIM010003114.1, read on the forward strand.
ATAATCACGAAAGCTAAGTGTGCTAACACTCAAGGGTTTTTCTTTTGGTGCCTTTGGAAAATAAATATTCACATACGAGCACACGTGGCTGTTGCATAAGCGTATCTTCAAGACATACACAATAAATGTCTCGTACAGGTTTTTTTCCAAAGAAGTTTGGCATGCTTAAAAATATACTTTAAATTATTATAAATACATTAGAACAAACCAGAATTAAGGACAAATGATCTGGCATCATGGAAATCTATGGAATTTGGACAATGTGAAGGGAAATAGTTGAAACTATAGGCTTTTTGGTTTGCTGATGTCACGCTGATAGGCCATAGTACACAAAAAATAAAATAAAAATTAAAAATATAAAAGGAAATGTCATTTAAATTTCAAACTTTTTGAAAAGATTTTTTTTAAGTTTCTCGTAAATCGAAAAATTAAGAATGGAAGTGACATCGTACTAAGGAATACAAACATTACAGCCTTGAAAGTATTCGCTAAGTTACTAACTTAATGTTGTATAAGAAGCAGAAGCAGCGCCTACGAAAGGGCAGCGCTGTATTTCCTTCTTAACTTGTTTGAATTCCCCCTTTAAATCTTCTGGTTCTGACGATATCTTGCCTGTGATGCTTCACAAACCAAGTACCTTGATGGTTCCTGCCCTGTAAGAAATCTACTTAAGGTGTATCGCTCTTAATAACAACCCCGCCAACTGGAAGAAAACGACGGTTGTTTTCATACCCAAGGCAGGCAGGAGGGGTCACAACTCGGTCAATGACTGTTTCCCTAAGTCATGGCTGAGATTTTGGAAAGGCCACTGGCTGCATACTCAGTCGCTAGGCTGCCACTTGCTCATTTATACTTTCCAAATTAAACAGCCACGTTCGCCGGCTTTCATCGGAAGTGACGTGTATGGTAGTGATATTTGACTCCAAACTCCATTGGAAGATACACATTGAAAATCAGGTAAAGAAGGCCAGTATAGCCTGCAAATCTATGTTCCGTAAAAAGTGGGGACTCAAGCCACAGTTTGTGTTGTGGATATACAACGTAGTGCGCCAGGGCAATCTTTCCAAGTTGGCAGGGTTAGAACGACTCCAAGATGGAATCGGGAGTCAGAGCAGGGGTTTCTCTAAATCAGCCAATTATTCTATCTCCTTTAAACTGCCAAATTCTGCTGGAGTTTTTCAGGCAAAAGGCTTTGCGATCCTGCAGGCATGCAAAATCCTTAAGGAACATGGGAGCCAGGAAGATATTAACATTTTATCTGATAGTCAAGCCGCGATCATGGCTCTGACTACGCCATGGTGCAGAACGAAACTAGTAAATTCCTGTAAGAAGCAGATCAAATCCCTTGGGTCTGCAGGTAACATTTCTTTGATCTGGATTCCAGGACATGGGAACATAGAGGGAAATGAAATTGCTGATGAGCTTGCAAGGAAGGACATTTCTAATTGGCATCGATAGAAGGCAATGAAAAACTTGCGAGTGTATTTCTGTCATGAAAAGCTTCTGATAAGAAACCAGCTGCCGTTCGGAATTGGCTTGAAAATGTAGGTTCCTCCATTTGTGGAACAAAATGAAGACCCACACCACAATTAGGAGGAGTAGGAGCCAAGCACCAAAAAAGGGTGTAAGTGCCAATTATATATATATATATATATATATGGTATATACAAATTAAACAAATGGGTCTTCGCACTCTCTTGAACTTGACCAAATTCATGTAGGCGGTTACTGCACCAATTACGGTGATATTAAGAAAAAATGGCATAAAGCAACTATAGTAATATAAAGGGGTTTGCAATAACAGGTGGTATGAATGAATGAATTGCGCTATCGAGAGATGATTAACAATATTTTATGGCCGGAATTGGAGGGTATTAATCTGGAAAACGTTTATTTTCAACAAGATGGCGCTACGTGCCACAAAAGCAACGAAACCATTGATCTTTTACGGGAAAAGTTTCCAGACCGTGTTATCTCTCGAAAAGGTGATCACAATTGGCCACCGAGATCTTGTGATTTAACACCTTGTGACTTTTTCCTTTGGGGTCGCGTGAAATAGAAGGACTACGCCAACAGCCCAGGGTCGATTCAAGACCTCAAAGATGGAGTTCGTGAGGCTGTCGAGGATATAGGGCAGCCACTTTGTGATTCGGTTATGGAAAATTTCATGAAGAGGATATTGTCCTGTAACCGTGGCCATGGTGGTTATTTGCCTGATGTTATATCCCACTATTAACGGCATACCTTCCTCTTTATAATGAAATAAGCATCCGATCATTATATTAAAAAATAGCATAGTCCCATTTTTATAAATACAAGAATGCCATGGATTATTTCTTAAGCTGGCTTAAAGCAAGAAAACATAAAAAAACTCACATAAGAAGAAATATCAACCTCGAATGTAAATCTATTTGAAGCATTCAGCAGCAACGACAATCAGGACGCAATTTTCTGACAAGACTCGACAAGTGTTAATCGAATCAAGATACAACCCACATATATGTATAAGTGCATACATACACATATATACTTACAACATTTCGCAATAATCCAGCTAAAAAGCAGACGACACTTACACTGGTGTACGAGTTTGTGCATTCGTATGCAACAGTGCGTACATTCATACACCCTTGGGAAGAGTTGAGCTGTTTTTATGGGATTTTCTCTGAGGTTTTATTTTTTTTTATTTTATTTTGTTTTTGCTTTTTTCGTTAGCTCCCTAGCCATTGTGTCATGATATCGCGTTCCTGCAATTAAATTAAGTGAATTCGGAAGTGGAAGAACGTCGAACATATACCAAGTGTGTGAATGTACTCGTACTTATATATTTGTATGGTATATGCCACACATATACTTATACACTTACACCCCATAGGAAAATCTGAAGTAGTGGTACGAATTTCTTACTCAGCACTCAAGATTGATAAAAATAAGATTGCGCTCATCAGAGAGTGTATGACGTCACATTGGTGCTATTGCATGGGATGTGAAAATGCGAGCAAGATTGCAAGAAGAATAGGAAATTACACAAACAACACAGGAATAAATTCCACAAGTACGACGTCACACACACATAGCGATTCTGTCAAATTCGCTGAGAGCAAAGTAGCGGTAGTATAAATAATAAAATAAAAGTAAAATATTGTTCAATTCATCTACTAAGACTAAAACCTTATGAGTTGACTACTAAACTCTTGCACGAACTCATTCGTTTCTTTTTGCAAATTGTGTGCTTCAGTGCGATTGACGATGTTAACATTGATTCGGCTTAGCAGACGATCAACATTCTCCAGACAACAACAGTTAGCAAGAGTTGAGAGGCAATGAAGTTTACTCTTCCCTTTAAAGAACGAGGAGCTCGTCTCATAACCAAGAAAGATAGAAAGAAGATTGCGCCCATCAAGAGTGCGTGACGTCACGTTTGCCGAGTTGTGCAGTGTTGGCAACCATTTGCTCTTCGCAATAAATTTAGTGCTTTTTTATACCCAAAATGCGAAAATTTTTAAGTTTCGTGTTTGTTTCTTTTTTTTTAATTTAAAGCTACCGAAACTTTTGGTTAAAAAAAAAACTATATTATTAAACAACCATTTGCTCTTCGCAATAAATTTAGTGCTTTTTTATACCCAAAATGCGAAAATTTTTAAGTTTCGTGTTTGTTTCTTTTTTTTTAATTTAAAGTTACCGAAACTTTTGGTTAAAAAAAAACTATATTACTAAACAAAAAAAGGTTAAAAGAAGATTTTAGTGTTAATGAACATTTTTTGACTCTTATAATATTTGACAATTGGAAAGTGCAAATTTAATTTTTGGCTCCATTTAAGGTTATGCAAGAATATTAAATCTTCTTCTCTCAACTCTTCTTAAGATTCAAAACCTTTTACACATTTTAAAAAGCGTTTGAACTTACTGAATGTGAATTAAAACCATAGAGGTGTAATCGTTTCTTCCGGCCAACAATCCTTAGTGGGACATAGGGCATCAAGAGGTGTATTCATTGTAGAAATAAGCCACAAAATACCAGAAAATACTAAAGAACTCATACTGACATTTGTACAAAAAGAGTACCTTATCTAGTTACATAACCTCAAATATAACAAAAAAAGTCGTTCCCTTAACAAAAGAGTCTCGCTTGACAAAAGAAACTTATTAATTAAATTGTATATAAGCATAGCAGATTTATTAAAAAAAAACACACATTCTAAAGACAATTTGTCCCACCTACAAAGTTCTTTAAGTAATTCAATAAAAATTTGGTGTTTTATATTCTTTAAATGGGCATTTTAGTGCGTTTTTATATCCAACGCTAGGTAACACTGCAATAGCGAGAGAGAGATTTGACTGCTGAAAGCAGAAGAACACCAACAACAACTGCAATCGCGGGCAATTCTACCAGATGTTAAAAAAAAACGAAACTAAATAAAACTGAGTGAATTATCATACTAGTTTTTAAAAAATGTATATTTTACAAAATTATAAACATGACATTTTAATTAGAACAGCTAGAAAAATGGCATGTCAGAAAGAACTAAAACTCCGAGACTGAATAACAGAAAAAAATGCTAAATCAAGTTACGAAAATGGTAATCTGGCCATACTGGAGGTAAAACCACGTAACTCATTGTCAAATTCGCTGAGCGCAAAGAAACGGCACCACGATAGGCGCCATCTCATTATTCTTTCCATCATGTCTTATAACTAACATATTGGCATTGCTTTTCGAGCACAGAGCGAAGTAACGGTAACAACGCGAGCAAATACTACAAGCAACACGATTCATTGGATTCAACCGTTGCTTGTGTTCAACATTTTGTGTTTTTGCTTTTCAAATAATAGAAAATAAAATGGCGCTATAATGGAAAAATACGTAAGTTTATTTTATTAACAAAAATCATAATTTTAGCATTGCGGAGAAAAACTACCAAAAGGGTTCTGCACTCGTATTCAGCGCAATGGATGTAATTTTAGCACAGCATAATCATATACATATCAGTTGATAGTCATTAAGTAACTGTTTGAATAAATTCTAGAAGAATGGGATTAGAAATTGTGATATATAATTATTTTAATTAAATTTTTTCTTTTTAACAATATCCAATTTGAATGTTCAATGTAATAGAGCGCCACATTCCAAATTATATACATAAAGGGTTTTCCAATAAGAAGTGTTATATTGTTAAAAGATCAATGGTTTCGTTGCTTGTGTGGCACGTAGCACAGTCTTGTTGAAAATAAACGTTGTCCAGATCAATACCATCCAATTACGGCAATAAAAAATCGTTAATCATCTTTCGATAGCGCAATCCATTCACCGTAATTGTTGCTCCAGCTTCATTTTCGAAAAAGTAAGGTCCAATGACTCCGCCGGACCATAAACCGCACCGAACAGTCACAAGTTGAGGATGGAGAGGCTGTTCAAGAATAACTCTTGGATTTTCTGAGCCCCAGATCCGACAATTTTGCTCGTTGACGTGCCACCCACCAGCAAAAACACGACGTTGTTGATGATCGGCCGACTTGAGTTCTTGTCTTAACTGGAGCCTTAAGACCTAAGACCCAAATATATATGCAAAATACGGTGTAATGACGTTTGTGGAATGCCTAATTCCATAGAACGACGAGGAATGGACAAACCTGGGTTTTCTTCAACACTTTCGACTACAACAGCAATATTTTCGGCTGTTCTTGAGGGACGTGCACGGGTTTTATTCTTCACATCACTAAATTGTCTCAACAGCTCGAATTTTTTCTAAAATATCGGTATTGCGGTCCGACAAGGTGCTTCACGATGACCCAAAAATGTTGGAGTTTTACGAAATGTCGCTTCCAAATTTCCACCATTTTTATAGCGAATTTTAATACTTTCAGTGCGATGTTTAAGCGGGTATCGTTCCATTTTTATTGATTGCGTAGTTTCTACTTGTCAAATATCATAAAATGACAGCTTCAAAAGTGCCACCTACCGAAATAGCGGGCTCCTCAAAATAACACCTGCTATTGGAAAATTCTTTATATAGAGAAATTAACAAATTGTGAAAAAATAGTGAAGGTAGCAAGAGACTAGTCCATCATGTATGGAGTTCTTTTAACATTAAAAGCCAAAGGGCTCGTTAACTATAAAAAACACAATTTTAAGTTTTGTTCAACTATGCCTACAACCTATACTACATAACTAGTCGATTAGATTTCAATGTGGCACCGCAAAAATGGATAAAAAATGCATCTAAAGAAACAAAAATGAACGGTGTCAAATAGCAGTTATGGGAGCAGCAGCAGAACAATGGAAGCGAGAGAAGCAGCGGCAACTGGTAGCATTAATCATTTTTGTGGTAGTGCTTGGGTCGACTGCAAGTTCTTTGCTACTACTCCGACTACTTAATTTTTTTACTATTGTTCTGAACTACTAGCAGTAACGAAACGTTGATTGGAGAGCAGCAAGTAAAAGAACAGTTTATCCCGTGTTTTGCGCTACCTGCTCTACTACTCATCTGATCAAGTGGTGAGCAGTAGCGAGAGCAGAGCAATACTTTTGTTGATGTTGCTTGGAGGATATTTTCAAATTTGCTAAAGAATCTGGAGAATCTCTGTCTCTATTATATTCTATGCTATCTTTTTCTCTTTGTCACCTCTCTCCTTTCCTCGTTGACTATCAACCCTTTGACTTCCCACAGCTTCGAATATAATAAGCTTTTTAGCCTAAGTGTTTTAGGAGTTGCTATTCCTTCGATGCTTGTCTTTTTCAAATTTGAATTTCATATATGGAGAAAATGCACAACACAGCTAGAAAACAAAAATTTAGCTACTTAAAACCTGTACTTTATTTAAAAAAAAACCATGCCTACTGCATGAAACTGCTTACATACATACCTTACATTTTTCTAGAAATTCTGATCAAAAAATGAAAAATTTGAATGAAAATTTGTTATTATTGTATTGTCAATTTAGTTTGAAACTTGGATTCATATGGTTTTTGGAATAGAAAAAACTCTATTTTTATGAAAAAAAAATTTTAATTAAATAAGACGCAAATAAATGTTAAAAAACTTGCCAACAAGTGTCTCTGTTGTACTTATTTAAGGCAGTGCATATTTTAAATTTGAACCACACCGGACCACAAGTACGACTACAGTGCCACCTATCGGAAAATCCTACAAATCCTTAAAGATAAACTTATCCTGAGAATTTCAACTCCATCAGCTGGCTCCCTTCTCAGTTTACCGGTCACAAACTTAAGCGGATAATCTGCTAACTTATACTTTTATATTTTTTTACTTATACTTTGATTATCTTTACCGACCCCTTTTGTCACTCGACGGAGACCGAAATGACGAGATGCTCCCACCATTTACTGAGGAACAGCTTTAAACCGCGGCAAGAAACCTCAAAAGGAATAAAGCTTCAAGCCCAGATGGCATTCTAGCTGAAGCTCTTGAACTTGTGGCCGAAAGCCGACCAGACGTGATGTTTGAGGTTTTGAAGGCATGCATTGCTCAAAGCATCTTCCCCAAGCTTTGGAAAATGCAGAAACTGACGCTGATCAGTAAGGTATAGGCGACCTATCGCAATCGTCAGCCTTGCAAAGCCGCGACAACGCTGCTAGAGAAACGTATACATCGCTGACTTGCAGAGCCTGTTGAGAGTGCAGGAGAATTGTCAGCTAGGTATTACGGTTTTCGACGCGGAAAATTAACTCTTGGCGCAATAGAGGATGTGGTAAACAGCGCAGACGCCACTACCCGAACTGCATCAGCATCCTCTAACAACGCTTGATGTACGAAACGTCTTTTACAACTTATGATGGATAGACATTACTAGAATACTTGCATACCTGCTTAGGATCCTCCAGGGCTACCTGAGTGAGCGTGAACTGCTATGCGACACACCAGATTTAAGGATCTATTCTCTTCCTCGAGCTCTGGAATCTGAGCTACGACGAGATATTGAGCATGGGAATGCCAGAAAATGCAAATCTAGTGGTATACGCGAACGATATACCGGCGAGACACTGAGGACGCTAGGAGGAAGCTGAAACAAGTTATGATAAGGACACCAATATGGCTTGAGGACTACTGCCTGGAACCCGCCAAACATAAGACCGAAGCCATCCTAATGACATGAGGTTACATGCCACTCGACCAATTATCGCGCCACTTATTTATTTTTATTTTTTAGTTCTATTCAATAAATTTACTTCCCAATTTTTATCTATGTTATTTCTTGTAATGCTGAGCACATCACTTTTATAAAATAAATTACACTAAAAAAGATGTACTTAAATTTATGCTGGTACTGTACACTTTTGAAAGAAAACAATATCTACGAAATCCTTTTTTCATTAGGTGCTCTTGGGAAACTATAAATTCATAATAGCCGTTTACAAAAATGTCTACTCGACCGTACAAACAGTAAAAAGCACATTAAAAAATAAATCACTTTATCAGAGAGTACTGAGTATTTTAAGTGTATGAAAACAGTGGCAAAATCCTTCACTTACTTTTTATGTGAATCGTGGTAGCACTTTGGTTTCTTTGAAAACGGTTATTAATAAAGTGAAACAGTTATAAATAAAAACATTCATCCGCAGTTTTATATTGTGCTTTAAAACCTGGCAAGGAATGGATAAAAATGGTCAACAATGAAGACTTGCATGAAAAAAAGTAAGTCGTTTGCAAGGAATTGGAGAAAAATCAGAGGGCCATAAAAAATTTATAGAGAAATATGTGAAGCATTACGCTTCCCAGAATTCACTGCTGCCTAGACAACCAAAGCAGCTTAATGGCACGGAAGTGCAAGTAGTAGTACAATCAGTGCACAGAAACCAATTTCGAATGCAGTTGAAACATCGAAGAATATAACAGAGACATCAGACATACCAGTGAGACTCAGTACAATTTGAGAGGGACCACTGAAGACCTACGTGGCAGACATGGCTACATAAAAATCTTGAGTATTTAAAGCGAATCGATAAAAGCGCATGGAATTTGCAAAGCAGGACAAAAACGAGACATATGACTTCTGGGGAATTATAAAACTCCCATTGTTGAAACAGTAAGACTGCCAGGAAACTAGATTTTTCAGCAGTATAATTCACGTTACGTTAATTATGGGGTTGTCCATAAAAGGACCAGCTTGGGGAGATGTTAAATTCGTTTATTGCGATATCATTGCAAGTGAAAAGAGGAAACAGGAAAAGGGGAAGCTAGGAACATATAAGATAATTGTTTCGTACTGCTGCTGACATTGAGTTGTCAGTTAATATCTAGACCAACTGTTGCCGCAGGCGTATCAAAACAAAGAGCGCCAAGACGCCTAAAACTTAGTTCCGCGAAAGCTTAATAAGCGGGAAAAAGGTAACTCATAGTTCAACAAGCAGCCATAAAGAGCACGTAAAGTAATGAAAAGTCTCACCAAATATACAATTTCCTTATAGGATACTCACAATAATCGGCAGCTGAAGCATTGCAAGGCTTGGAAATTGCATCGAGTGCCTCCAATATATGGCTGATCAGAAAGATCTCGCGACCTCGAAAGTTGTTGTACTCATTCAGCCCAAGCTGAGTCGATGCCAAGTCTACTTACCTATGTGAAGACTATCACAGGTAGTCAAGAGAACCCCAATCCTCTTATTTCGTGGAGAAATACGTCACGCGTCTCCTAGCTAGCTCGCTCATCAGCAAAACAATGCAATGTTCTTAAGATCGAGTACATACGGGCGCTTAATTTTAAAGTACTCGGATGCGGTTGAAAGGAATCTCAAGAAGTCGCTGAATAATATTGAATGTACCATCAGCGAGTCCAGCGCTGTAACTGCTGCTTGTCGGTCGAAAGAGATGTTTGACAGTTGTTATACAAGTGAGTATTGAATCAGTGCCCGCTGTAGCCGAATGGATTGGTGCGTGACTATCATTCGGAATTTAGAGAGAACCTAGGTTCAAATCTCGGTGAAACACCAAAATTAAGAAAAACATTTTTCTAATAGCGGTCGCCCCTCGGCAGGCAATGGCAAACCTCCGAGTGTATTTTTGCCATGAAAAAGCTCTTCATAAAAAAATATCTACTGTTTGGAACACATAGCAGTGGTTCGGTGGCATGAACTAGCACTTGGTGCGGACCTGCTCGAAGAGTACTCCTTCAGCAAACTTTGCGGTACCGTATTCAAAAGGATTGGTGCGTGACTACCATTTGGCAGAAGTCCGTGTTCACCCTATGTGATTGAAGCAACAACTGGTAAATACTAACTGTGACCAATCGACATGCAATGGCAAACGTCTGAATGTATTTCCGCTTTGAAAAACACCTCATAAAAAATCAGCCGCCTTTCGGAGACGGCATACAATTCTAGGTATCACTCTTTGTGGAGCCACGTGAAGACGTACATTACGGTTTGGAGCATGCATTTGGTACAACACCCAATAAAGCATTTTCCAGCGAGTTTTATGTACACTAATAATATTTCCTCTCAATTTGAAGTCATCGCTGAATGGTAGGACCAAATACTGCCCCACCCATTGCTCCTTTGAGGATATGTGGGTGAAGAAGGTTCAGCTTGGATCCGGCATGCGTGTACACAGATCCGCCATCACGAGCGTAACCTCATAGTTTCCGAATCCGGTAGTGTCCGTAAATCAGGGCAAGCTTGTAGCCTGTACCTCTCAAACCGATTGCGGCACGCGCATCACCAATTTCGCCTGCTGATTCCAATAAGAATTGGAACTCCCTCCAACTTTTTAATCAAAACGATCTCAAGTATGTCGAATGCCTAACACTTTTGATCATCCACTACGTTGCTAAGGTCTTGGTGCCTAACACTTTTGATCATCCACTGCAATCTTGCAGAAAACAGAGGTAATCCTTCCAACCAACAGATTAGAATGGATACGATTAGAAGTAGATATGAAAGTACTCGGTACCACTTTATCCACAAAAAGAGAGGTGAAATACTTAGCAATGCAATTAGCTGCAGGATTATCTTACTGGGTGCAACATAAATCATGCTGTCACAAGAGCTGCCAGAGTAAGCTCATGGCAAACCTTGGAGGTCCAATTCAGAGTAAGCGAAAACTTTTAATGGACACGACGAACCCTATTTTTCTACCATACTATATATGGCAGTTTTACTAAAGGTGAAATGCCGGTGATAAACTCTGCCATCGGTGCAATGCGCCTGCTTTCTCAGAGCGACTTCTTTATGCAGAACTGTATTAGAAGCAGCGGTTTTATTTATCAGCGATCACAAGAGCGCGAACGGAGATGTCAGACAAAAATCTCAAGAATCATGCTTCTCCGACATTAGAATTCCAACTCTCACACTTTGGCAGGGAAGATGGAACTCTGAGCAGTACGGTGGATAGACTGCGAGACTAATACCCGATTTAAAAAGTTGATAGAAAGAAAGCACGGTGAGCTTAATTATTACCTCACACAGTTTTTGTCCGGACACGGGTTCTTTCCCAAGTATTTGTGGCGAATGGGAAAGGTGAACCTACCAAATTGCATTTATGGAGATACTGAGTATGATGATGCGGAGCATACATACATTCTTCCAATATGAGAGGTGTGATACAGAGAGAACAGCTCTGCAATAAGCTATTGGTGTATTTACACCTGAGAAAACGATGATATGCGATGAAAAATAGAATGCCGTCGCGAATTTCGTGGAGGAAATTCGAGGCGTGAAATGGAAACTTATGCGAAAGTGTATTAAGCATATGTTTTTCAAGACAGGTGACCTCGGACGCAGGGTGAGTAAGTAAATGTCCTTCTTAAGGCGCCGTCTCGGACCACTACCTTGAAGCAATGCGGAAGCAGTTCCGGGGTTGAGGAAAAATTCCAAGAGAAGAGAAAGGATGTTTTAGTGGACTAACCACATACGTACTAACGACCGTTACTATGTGGTGCGAGGACATTTTAAACCCAACCTCACCGCCGAAAAAAAACTGCAGTCCTCAGATTTTTATCTTGACGAGCATCTGTGGTAACAGTTTGATAGTAAAATCAGACAGGAGACCATTTTTAAGAAGAAACAGGAATTAATTGAATAATGAGACAAAATCTCTCCACACTTATCGAAAAATTATATGGTGAAGAAGATTGGGTTAAATGTTTAAGTCGAAAGGAAAACAAACGAAAGATTAAAAGTTAATACTAATTTAGTTTTTGTGTTTAACTTTTGAATCTAATGAGTTCCGCTTATTTTTTATTTTTTTATTTATTTTTTTTTTGTTTTTTTTTGTTTTTATTTTTTTGTTGATATTCACAGTATTTCATTTCAAATTAGGTCACTTGACATATAGAAGACCATGCTCGCAAATATCTGCCTATGTATTTTCAAATGTAATTCAATTTAATACACAGATTCATATGTGCATATCTATCCGTTTAGCCTTCGTCCATATATTATACTTATGTACGTATCTTCATTTTCCATAATCCTTGAACAAACAAAAGAACACAACAAATATTTAGGTTAGCTCATTGACAGTTGACACAAAAAATGAACCGTTACAAAAGCAAAGTGTTAAGTTTCTACAGTCAGCAGTCATCAATCGTCACTCGCCAGTCACTTGTCCACTACCACAGCGCGCCACGAGTTGTCGGACAGCAGACGGCACTAATATTTGTTGGCAAGCCAAACTACAACTAACTTAATACACAAATTATCCCATACAGACTATATTCACACATACACACATACACCCATGTACGTTTGTGTCCCTAAACTTTTTGTAGCAGCGCGACCATTCATAAACAAACGTCCAGCAACCGACAAGCAATCTTGCCTGGAACTCCAACATGTTGCCTCAAGCATTTCCCTTTACATCATTTTATACTTTGCTGCTGTCTGTTGTCGCCAAGCTTGTCATGCTGCCCATCAGCAAATATGTACAAGAATTCATTTGATTTTATTGTTACTTTGTGTAAGTGAACAATTATTTTCTTTGAATGTCTGTCAGCGTTTATTTCTACTCTTATTTCCCTTAGCGCTTTTAACTTCATTCTTTTCATTTATTTTTTATTTATTTACTTTCTTTTCCATTGCTTGTTTTTGCAAGAATATTTTCTTTTGTATTATCTTGGTTTATTTTATTACTTACAATGTTTTACTTTGTCAAGGATTTTTATCAGTGCTGGCATTCGTTCAGTGCGTAAGAAAAATATCCGCTAGTAATATTTGGGTGTCTGTAATTAGTGGATTTTTCGCAAAATATTCGGAATAATAGTGGTGCGGTTACTCACAACCATAAACTCTTATTCCCCTATTATGAGTTGGATTCGATCTTCGATATTCGCTGGTTGTCGAAGATCGAAAATCGAATATCAGTTTAGTATTATGAGCGCTACAACCCTGTCGAAACTTTCGTTGTATACTGAATTTAGTTGAATGCAATTTTACTTTCGATTGTGTAGCGTATTGTGAGAAAATTTGTTAAAATGTAAGTTGTTTGCGATTATTTATTGTTTTATAGTAAGCAAATAATAAACATATACTAATTTTGTTAATTTTATGCAGGTCGAAAGTCGTAAGTACCAAACAGCAATTAGAAAGGCTGGTTGCATTAATGGAAGAGAATCCACAATTCACAAAAGGGATTTGCACCAAAGGTCAAGTAGCAAAAACATGGGAGATGCTACAGCGGAGCTGAATTGCTTGGGGCCACCAGTTAGAACGGCAGCAAAATGTATTAAGGTTATTAATGGTTGTTTTTGTGATGTTTGTAGAAATACATTTTTATTTTCCCTTGGCAGGTATGTGCTGACATGAAGTCAAAAGCGAAGAAAAAAATGTCGCAAAACAAAGCTGAACTCCGAGCAACAGGTGGGGGTCCAAACAAATATAGTTTTTCAGGGCATCCATTATTTCCGATAGCACAACAGTCACTGTGAGTTGAGCAAGTCCTAGCATACCTTCATTACCAATGCTCAAATGGTACGATCCCTGAGCACAAATCCGCAGAACTGTTGCCAGCTTTAAAATATTTGGAATGGATTTGGCTCGGGTGCCCTGCTGCAACTGGTTTTCTGTACTGGACAGTAGATTCATAAACACCTCTTTAGATAATCTAAAGTTCTTTAAAAATCTGTAAGGAAATTTCTGTAATACTAAGTAGGTCAACACATTTTGAAAATTCTAAAGTTACTCAGTGGAAACCATTTCTAGGGGGTTGAATGCGTCCCTCAACCGTTTTCTACCCTACTTCAGCGAATGAGCACCATAATACCAAATGAAAATTCGTTCGATCAGCACTTTCGACTACAGTCGAAGATCGAATGTTGCTCATAATAAGGGCCTTAGTCTGTCTCAGCTTATACGATATACTTTATGAGAGCGCAACGTAAATAAAAACTGACAAACACAGGTCGTACCTATAAATGTAGCCCACAACAACAGAAATCTGCGGAAGGTTTAATTTTCTTTTTGTTTTTTTTTTTTTGAAAAACCGTGTCAGCTCATGATCCAACTATAGAAAATAACGCAATAAGAAGGTCGTGTATTTGTAAATTGTGCATTTGAGGAAAAAGTGTGTGACGTCACAATTTTCAAAATTGTCATTTCCTTTACATTTAAATGATTGCTGGTGAGCTCTTAACGAAATTTAAAGGGACTTTGACAAGAAAATATAAATATAGTGAAGATATTTGGTAATTGGATGTAAAAATCATGAGAAAACTGTAAATTCTGAAAAATTGTTCCGTCTCATGAGAGACTGTGGATGTACTGTTATGGCCAAAACTCTGTTTGTTTTCTTTTTCATTTTTTTTTTTTAATTTTGATATCCTTTTATTGCACCTATTTCAATTTTTATTTGTAGCTACAAATTTCTCCTTCGTTTAGTTAACTTTTTGCTGAAACTAAGAAATATGTAGGTAAACTATTATGCCACTATCCGAAATTGTCTTTTTTCTTTCTCTTTGCAGTACTTGATTTTCAGTAGAATACTGTTGTTCTTGTTGTTGTATCTAACAGCAAACATGTTTCCCATACACGTGCTTCTGGAGTGAGAGTCCTTGGCCTTTCGGTTGGTCGCTACTTTAACGAAGAACCGACTGTCGGGTGAACGTAAAATGCTCGCTGTGCCAGCTTATTGTTCTGTACCAGAAAAAGTTGACAGCTAGCAATTATTGGAAATAAACGAAATAAATTTAGAAAATTGAATAATTTTTATCAATAAATTCTGCATTCTCCAGGAATTCTACCACAAAATGAAAGAGTAAAGTTAGTAGTTGAAAACGAGTAGGATAGAAAATAAGCAACTTGACACTTCGGGACCGTTATATATTGCGTGAAATAACTATAGCACAGAGCCTTATTGACAAGTTTTGACAATTCCTTTGTTACATATTTGATATTAATATTTTTGCATATAAAAACATAGTTAATTTTCCTACAAAAACCATAAAAATCCAAATTTTTTCCAATTTCTTATTTTATTTTGCACAAAAGCTTCTTTCTTTTGAAAACTGTAAAAAGTACATTCGAATTTCGCTGAAGAGCTCTTCTATATATGTATCAACTACACAACACGCTTACCTCAAAGGTAACTCTACAGAGACAGCGTTTCACGAGGTAATCTGAACAATAGAGGAGTCTCTAGTAAACAAACAGTATACCATGGCAGCTCTTCCAGACGTAGAAGGCGCATTTAATAACGTTAGGACTGATACTATTCAACGGGCGTTAATGGGCTTAGGGGTGAACAATTGTATCAGCAATTGGATTATCTCGGGGCCGATATTATCTCCACTTCTTTTGTTATGTGCGCTTAGCAAAACCTTAAAAAGACTTAATAAAAGTGGGGTAAAAGTGATGGAGTACGCTGATGATGTGGTGCTAATCGTATTAAGGCACTAGGCGAGCTTAATTCTTAGGCAACAGGCTGTGGCCTAAACCTAAACGTGCATTAAACAGAACTTATGCCATTGACCACCAGATATAAGGTACCAATTTATAACCTACTAAATATTAATGGACAAACTCTCTCATTTTCACCCAATGCAAAGGACTTAGGGGTAATTGTGGACTTCAAACTTAGCTGGAAATTAAGTATTGGAGAACAGGGAAGGAGAGCAGAAATTGCTTTATATGCCTGTAATCGTATGATAGAAAGAAGACGGGGTCTTCAACCTAAGTATACTTTATGTTTGTATAAAGCGGTTATACGATCAATTTTTCGTATGGATCGGTAGTTTGTTTGAAAGCTCTAGAGAGAGATTAGGACATACAATTTCTTGGCAGAATACAAAGACCAGCTTATGCAATAACGGTCGGTGCAATCAAATCGCGGCATTTTGGCCGCCTATACACGTCGCCTAAGTGAAATATAAGTTATATCAAATCGTTGATAAGTTGTATCATATAAGCGAGTCCATGTGAAGTGATTAAAGTCATTTGGTAGTGGTCCTAATTTTTTCAGAAAATTAGTTAGCTTGTAGGCGTTAATATATTAGGGAAAAGTAAACTGAAAAATTGTGGTAAAAAAAATTTTATAATTGTACGATCTATTCATTGACAAAAGTTTTGGTATGGATTTTTTTAAGTCAAGTATTTTCAGTTCCTTTTAACATTCTCACATCTTTTTTATTTTATAGTATAAAAGTTTTAAAATTTTTTTTGAGAACAATTTATTTTTTTTGTTCAACATTTTTGGAAGAAAAGAAATTTTTTACTTTGTGAAGAAAGCAACACTCTCAGATTTTTCTGTTATTTTTTTCGTTAGTAATAAAACTAGGAAAGTCATGTTAATCTCATTATAGAAATATCAGGTATTACTAATCATAGTCTAAGCTATTAATAAAAGTGATTTTAAAAACAAACAAAAATTTAAATGTCAAAAAGAACAGTAGTAAAAACTCCATACCAACCTTTCCATCATAGAATAAGTCTCAAAATTATAAATTGTTTTCCAATATTTTTCCAGTTTTCTCCTTATTATACTCCAGTCTCCATATAAATTGTGTCCAAAATTCTTGGATCACTTGACTAGCTCACTTGTGCTACTTGCCACGGCTATCTGGCATTAGTGACGGAAAAATATATAAAAACTAGATTCGACACCAGAACAAACACGCCAGCAGAAAATGCCAATATAGTTCCTTCCTTTCTTCATTAATCAACTAAAGATAAGTAGGTTTTTATCAGGCCAGTCCATAAGTTCGTGTGTATTTTACCCATAATTTCAGTTTTGTACGATTTTTGCATAAAAAAAATTACTCGCGGAATATAACGGAACTACTTAAATTTTCTTTGATATATTGTGCATTCAACAAGTGGTGTTAATCGCGGATAGAAGCACCTGTTGTTAAAAAATAGAATGGAATCTTCGAACGCGTATAAGAGGCATATTTTGTATTTTTTTTATAAAAGTGGTAAAAATGCACCAACTGCTGCTGCAGAAATAAACAATGTTCACGGAGAGGATACCGTAAGTGTAAGGAATGCACAAAAGTGGTTTTCAAAATTCCGAAGTAGTAACTGCGATGTGGAGGATGCCCCGCGCGCTGATCATCCTGAAGTCTTTAACTCCGACGTCTTGTTCGAACTCGTGGAAGCTCAGCCAACGGCTTGAAAATGAAAGTTTTTTGAACCGTATCGTTACTGGCAATGAAAAATTGGTCCTTTACAATAATCCTGTTAACAAACGCCAATGGGTAGATAAAGATGAAACACCATAACCGACCCCTAGAGATGGTCTGCACCCCAAGAAGATTCTCCTGTCTATTTGGTGTGATATGGCCGGTATTGTTTATTATGAACTTCTGGAACCAAACCAGTCGATAACTACGGATTATTATTCCCATCAGCTATCAAAGCTGAATGAGGCACTTAGCAAAAATCGAACGTCTTTAGTGAATATACGCAAAGTTTTGTTTCACCACGACAACGCAAGACCTCATATCGCAAAGCAAACATTAGGCAAGCTGAACGAGCTCGGATGGGACCTAATGCGGCATCCACCATACTCTGCGGATGTTGCACCTTGTGATTATCACCTTTTACGTGGACTTCAATCCCATTTGAGTAACAAGAACTACTCCTCAAAAGAAGCTATAAAAAGGGATATCGAAGCGTATTTTGGCTCTAAGGGCAACAAATTTTTGAGCAGGGAATTAAAAATTTGCCTAAACGTTGGGAAGACATTGTAAATAATGAAGGAAAATATATTATTGATTAATAAATATTTTAAACACCTTTTTTGTTAAGTTTAAAACCACCTTTAAAAAACGCACGAACTTATGGACTGACCTGATATGTCCCATTGTTTTAATGCTTCCAAAAGGCATCCGGCAAAATGACCATTTAACTTTTTTAATGTTTTAATCTTATTAAAAAAGTTATAATTTACTTAAAACAACTTACACAAACTATATTTTTACAACAGATTAAATTAAATCCATATGTTATTTCCCTTAGAAATTCGTTTGGCAAAACTTCTGCCGCATCACGTCACGGCAACACATTCGTAAATATTATTTTATATACGGACATCATATCCATACATATGCATGTGTGCATATGCAAATTCTCTCAAGCGCCATAACATTTTTACGAGCTCACGATTAATCCGGAATTCATATCTGAATATTATTTTGCATTAGAGAAAATATGATATGCTTTATTATATCAAAAATACCAGAAAAAGATAAAATACTCGCTACAAAACTCTTTTATAGTTTTTTATACGAACTGTGGAATTTCCATTTTATGCGGCAAATGTGCGGCTAAGTCCTGAATGGCATAAAAAATATTAACACGAGAAGAACTCGTAGCGGCTAGGTATTGAAAGTAGAGAGCCTGGTATTGCTGATATATTCTATACATTTAAATGTCAGTTCGTTTAAATCAAAACTTGATTTTATTTTTCATTTGTAAGTAACTAAATTAATAGAAATTTCATCATCATATTGGCATTGCAGTCCGGGGTGGGCACCCCACTTTCGTTCTATGTCGTGAGATTCTTATCTTTTGTATGTCATCTTCTACGTCTCGCAACCATCATTGCCTTGGCCAGCCTTTCCTTCTTGGTCCTTCTGGAATTGCTTCAAAAATTTATTTGGCTGCTCTTGCGCTGCTCATTCATAGGACGTGCCCATACCACCGAAACCTTTGCGACATTATAAACTGCGCTACATTTCGTCCCGCAATTGAAACACTGAGTTCGAGATTATACCGTATACGGTAACGTATCGTCTTCTAATCGTATAGAGCCGAATTTTTTGTGAGAATTTTTCTTTCAAATCGCATCAGTAAATTCACGTCATTAACTTTAAGGATCCATGTTTAACAGCCGAAGGTGAGAACCGGTTTAAATATAGTTTTGTACATCTGGAGCTTTTGTTCCTTTGATATCAATGAGGACTTCATACGTTTGAAATAGCCAATGTTTGCTCTGTTAGCAGCCTGAATACGGTCTTGTATTAATAGGGACGGATCCTAATTTATGTGAAGTACTACGCTTAAGTATTAATAGAAATATGTTTCAGTAATATTCAGAGCAGGCAATTTTTACTTTAATTTACGTAGAGGTGTTACAAAGTTATTTACTATGCTTATTTTGTTGCTGACTGAGTACTTTAAAGTATTCGGTAAACAGAGAGAGAGACTCAGATAAATTTCAGCAAATATTGGTACACATTGGAATGCAAAATGGATAAAATCGGTCGGTAACCATATAAAAGTAATTTAAAAAAAAATCAAAAACTTGCAACTTCTGTGATAAATGAAGCAACATTTTTCAATTTTCCTATAATTGATGAACTCCAAGAAACAAATACCAACAAATAACTCGATATTTTATACACCTAATTCCCTCTACTTCATTTAGCTTCGACATAAATATTATTGAGATGGCATAAAAACCACGCCCACTTTATTTTTGTCTAGACTTAACTTCCTTCCATCCATTTGCTGCTAAAAGCTGTAACTCTCATCTGTAGAAGAGGGTGTATTTCCTTCATTGCGTGAAGAGTCTACTTGCCCCTTTATGACTATTTGCGGTAGAAAAATTTCTCTGAGTGTAATACCAGCTAGCCGCAGCAAATTTAGCTTTTCAGAGTTATTTGTCCCTTAGTGATTTGAAGAAAATATATGGATATTAGAAAACACAGAATTCGTTGAAACTGATTTATTTTGTTTAATAGTGCAACTTTCTACAGATCCCAACTCCACTGATACTGGACAAGTGGTCTTTCCTTTCAATGGCATCCTACCGTCAGATTGGCGGCATATACTTTTATGACAATTTGTTAATGACACAACCGTGGCAGCATCAACCGCAAAGGGAATAGCAAAAGATGGAGTACCATGAAGAACAGGCGATGTGAGGCATGAATGACTAAAAACAATTTAAATTTTTATTGAAATTTGCGTGCATATTACTTTTAGTTTAATTTTCAATTTCAATTCTAATTTTTTTATAGTTTTAGTTTTAACTATTAAGTCAAATTTTTTAACTTTAGTTTTTTCTACAAATTCAATTTTAATTTTAATTAGTTTTACAATTTTAAGTTTAGTTTTAATTAAAATTTTTATTTTCATTTTAATTTAATTTTTATTTCTATTTTTTTCCAATCTTAATTATAATTTTATTTTTAATTTCAGTGATTATTTAATTTAAAATCTAAATTTTTACTTTTTTTTACAATTTCAATTTTATGTTTAATTTAAATTTTTCAATATTAATTTATTTTTTTCTACAACTTCAGTTTTAATTTCCATTTTTTTCCAATTTTAATTTTAGTTTTAGTTTTAATGATTATTTTATTTAAAATTTTGTTGTAATTTTAATTTTTTTACAATTCGAATTTTACTTTTCAGTTGATTTTTTTAATTTAAATTTTAGTTTTTTCTTAATTTTAATTTCAATTTTAAATTTAAATTTTTATTTTAATTTTACTTTTTTCTACACTTTTCAATTTTTTTCCAATATTAATTGTTGTTAAATTTAAATTTAAATTTTTAAATTTAATTTTCATTTTAATTTTAATTTTAATTTTAATTTTAATTTTAATTTTAATTTTAATTTTAATTTTAATTTTAATTTTAATTTTAATTTTAATTTTAATTTTAATTTTAATTTTAATTTTAATTTTAATTTTAATTTTAATTTTAATTTTAATTTTAATTTTAATTTTAATTTTAATTTTAATTTTAATTTTAATTTCAATTTTAACTTTAATTTTAATTTTAATTTTAATTTTAATTTTAACTTTAATTTTAATTTTAATTCTCATTAAATATTTATCTAAATTTTTCTTATAATTTTAATTTTCATTTTGTTTGAATTTCAGCTTTAATTGCAACTTTAATTCTGATTTGAATTTTTAATTAATTTAATTTTAATTTTAATTCTCATTAAATATTTATCTAAATTTTTCTTATAATTTTAGTTTTCATTTTGTTTGAATTTCAGCTTTAATTGCAACTTTAATTCTGGTTTGAATTTTTAATTTTATTAAGATTCTCTTACAAGGAGAGGGAGGATTGTTTTATTGGTCACTACTCAATGCAGTAGACGACGGATGGTCACCCACCAAAGGAAAATTTAATAAATAAATTATAATTTTATGTAATTACATTTTTAATTGTAATGATCACTTTATTTAATAATTGTATATACATACATATTTTTTTATATTAATTTTAATTTTAAATTAATTTCCATTTTGATACAAATTTCATTTAAAATTTCAATTTTATTATTTTAAACTCAATTTTTAATTCTAATTTTATTTACAATTTGATTAATTTTAATTTTAACGGTAATTTGAAGTAAAATATTTTTTAACATTTCTTTTTTTTTTAGATTTTTAATTTTAATTGTCGATATTATTTTTAGTTTTATTTTATTTTAGGGTTAATTTTCTGGTATGAATAAAATCAAAAACGTTTACATGCGCGCATATTTTTACGCATAACCGTTCGCATAGCTTTTTTCTAAAAATTTTTCTTCAAAGCACACATTTTCTGTGCCTCCTTCCAAAATCCTCCTAAAACACTTAGTCTACAAAATCTATAGCACACCATAACCGTAGTTCATTCAGCGCAAGAATTATCCTCACCGAGCTTGTAGCCATTTAGTCTTAATTAGTGATAGTTGAATGTGTGCGCCTAAATGCACGCTTTAATAATTCCAATGTTTGCCATTCGGCATTTGCATGAATTTGTAATTTGGTCGTATTTCTGTCATGAGCACTTTACTCGCTCTCTATATGTCCTCTGTAGTAGCATAATTTCTTCTTCCCATTTTCCAATTGTTGCCTGTCTGTCCATTCGTTGGCATGGCCTACATGACTGTCCACTGTTATTACACAGCATTAATGGTTGACTTTTGTAATTGATTTACTTACAGTAACCGAGTTGAGAAACCGCAATAGCATCACCGTATTTGAATATTTGGAGTGGCATTGGCGGCAGTGACAGTGTATGAGTGTGATATTTAATTTGAGTGTTTAGAAGGAGTAGACGAAGTGAGCTAATGCATGACTATAATTTGATTGGTCTCGAGCTCGATGCCCATAGTGCGCATGAAATATCAAATGAAAAAATTGGTCCTAGTAGCAGTCACCCCTCCACAGGCTACCCCAAATCTCCAAATATATTTCTGATAATGAAAAGGCTTAATATTTTCTACCAGATGAATTATTTTAATTCAATTTTAGTTTTAGTTTTATTTTATTTTAATAAATTTCATTCAACCAACGAATGAACGAAGCTGCTGCCTAGCACCAAACGATAACTTTGAAGAGCTCCAAAACCAACTGGATAATATTGAAGGCATTACTCGTTAAATGGGATGAGTAATAATTGCTTGCCACGATTTGAACTCCAAAGTCATCGAGTGGGGATATCAACTATGAATTCAGGATTCAAAAGAGTTCTATGCATGACGGCCAGGCTCGGGCTGACGATCTTGGATATATGAGGGAACAGCAACCACACTTAGAAGACCTGGGTGTGAAGAAACCAGACCAGATATCAACATGGCATCTGATTGATTTGTTAGATTATTATATGATAAGATATAACAAGTTTTCGAAGACTTTGCAGACAGTAACCGGTAACAGACAATTCAGCGTCCTCAAACTTTTTCGGTGGCCGGCCACGGTCCTCGTTCTCCCCGCTAAAATCACCACTTCGGAATTTTTCAAACCACCTGAAGCACTGTGTTCTACTTAGGGCATGCCCACCATAAGCTTCTATAAGCATTTGATGAGCTTAAGAAGCGTTTTTCTTCAATAGTACGAGTAATAGAAACCGTTATATCATAACTAGTGTAGAAGCACAACAACAGGGTGACATTCAACTCAAGCGCATAACCCTTCTACCGATTTTTTTCTTTGTCGACTTCCATTGTTAATATCCTGTAACTCACAACTGAATGGAACAAACAAAGGACAGTAAAAGATTTTTTTAGTGTGCAATGTGACCTTGACAACGATCATAAATTTCAAATAGTTTGATCGATACTTTAGAGATATCAATCACAATCCACCGAATGGGTTTATTTTTCCCCAAACTAATATATTTAAGTATAATTGGCGATTACACCCTTTTTGGAGGGACCTACAGTTTTAAGCTGAATCTTAAAAACACATGGTTTTTTGTGAAGAGCTTTGTCATGGCTGAAGTACACTCGGTGGTTTGCCATTGCCTGTCCGGGGGAACCGCTATTTGAAAATAAATTTTTCTATGAATTCGTGTTTCGTACACGGATATTTGAGCCCGTGCACTTCCGAATGGTAGTAACGCACCCACCCTATGGCAGCCGAATATTAAAGATTGAAATATAAAATAAAAAATATTAATATTTTATAAAAGAGTAAACATCAGCAAATAATTAAGCACTAAAAGCCTGGCTCTCACAGTTTGCTCCTCAGCCTAACACTACTTTCAGATTTTACTCTACCAAAAAGGCTACACTACACAGACGCTATCTAAAATCAACGAAGACACTGGACACATACAAAATCGTTCTCGCACATACATTTTCATAACTTTTACCACATTATGTCTATTTTTTTCCAGTTCGTTTTTTTAATTAATTTTCATCTAAAACTCGCAGTAAGTTTTGTAAGCGCAAAATTAATTTTCGCAAATTTATGTTTTTTCTGAATTTTTTAAATAACAGCGGAGCACTAAACAAACATTTTTTGCAGCGTACAGGAAAATTAACTAAACGGGCATATCGTAATACAGTAAAATATTAAAAAAAAAATGTTTTTAGTTCATGCCAAAAAAGACCATTAAGAGCAGTATTAAATAGTAGTCGAATCTAGAAATGGCATATCAACTCTGCTAGTGAATAAGTGGATAGGACCGGCGCGTATTCAGTCAGTGGCACTCAATCATTCAAGTTCACACAGCGGTTCGACTTTAACGGCGCCAAATTTTAAAGAAAGCCCCAAAAACCTTCTTATTTTTAGATACATTGCTTTAGTTAATCTTTCAATTAGACTTATTGTATGTTTCTTTCATTTGTTTTTAGTTAAATTTATATTTCACTGGCTTTATATGTGCATCATCAAATTTTCTATATTTAATTACCTTTTTTTCCATGTATCAAGCGAAGATTTTGTTCTGAATAAATTTCAAATTAGGCTGAGTCACCACATTTACTAAGCCACGCCCTCTTTCGCTCTTTGTTTCTTAGAAACCAATTCAATTATCAACCAGCCAACTTCCACTTTGGTTACTTTTGTTTATTATTAGACTTCTTATCCCTTTCGAGCGCAAAACAACTTTCTTTTTCCTCTTTACAAACACAAATCGAGAATCATACACAACAACCCGGCTGTTCCAGCACTACACTTGCAGACTATGTATGTACTTAGTATGTTAGTTGTTGTTGCCGCTACAGCTGCCGCTACTACTACTACTACTACTGCTTCTAATGTTGCGTATACGCCCCGTCACACGCAGTTCACTAGTAAACTAACACTTGTCGAAGCCGCGCTTGCTGTGTTGTCTTCGCTGCCGATAAGCACAAGAATGAGAAAAAGAGATTTGTAAAGCATTACACTTCTTTGAGCGGCACAAGCAACCTGCATTACATATTCACTTTTTTTGTACCCCAGCAATAATAAGTATATCACCATCAAGCAGCCCTACACGCACAATTTTCGAACTGGTATGTTATGTTTTGTTATGTTGTTTTATGTTAACTTACAGGGTGTAAGCGAGATGTCGGCGAATAACACAGCTTGAAAACAAAAACAAAAGCACAGAATTTTTGCAAATTTCTTGCCTGCTTGCTTGAAGCAAATTTTTGTTACGCGCGTTGTTACCTCCGCGTAGGCAACCAAACGCTTTGAAACTTACTCGGGAACTAAATTGAAATGGACCAAATTATCCACTTCATTCATGTGGAGCATTGTAGGTTCCACAAATGTATTGAAAGAAAGTTTAGCACCTCCTGTGCTTTTTCACACATACACACGCACATACATACGTGGAGAGAAATTCGAAAAGCTTTGCTTACTTTCACTGAAACATAGCGCAAAAGTGAGAGCGTTTGTATGAATGTGCGTATGTAAGTATATCAAGTACAGGCCTCTAAAGAGCGTGTTTTTATACGGCTAAATGTCCTTTATGAGTATTTGTGTTTAGATGGATAATTTTGTTATTGTTCGTCAGCGGTATGTACACACAAACATACAGTGTATTTTTTTTTCCACCATCGTAAACAGCTGATTTTTGTTTTTATCTTTGCGCTGCTAGTCTTCTAGGCACTTCCGTTGAGGCAGACCTTCGTTAGATATCTTGGTAGCTTGCATAGTTCAAGCGAAATAAGTGGGAGTGGAAATGAAAAAGTTAATGGAGATGTGTGTTGAGTACAAACAACAATAAGAAGAGAAAATCAAATTGAAGATATGTAGGTATGTAAGGAAGCGAGTTGCGTGAATTGCTGCCTGCGTTTGTGCTTGTGTTACCGGCTTGTTTTGTTATTTGTGTTGCTGATTGTAGCTTTGATTTGCACTCAAATTACGGCTACCATTGTTGTTTGTTTGGATTTACTTACTTTCGCTCGTCATAAGAGTTTTGATTGTATAGATATTGTTGATGTTTTTTTGTTGTTTTGTGCTTAATTTTCGCAGCTGTTGTTCACTGTTGAGTAATTGCGCGCGCAAAGTAAGCTATTTTAAGATAATATTTATTGCAAATAGTTAAAAAATAGGATATATTTGTGTAGGCTAAATTGCACTATAAGGAAATATTAATACTCACATACGAGCAGCGGCTAATAAGTACGCGTAATAAGGCGCTTAATAAGTGGAAAGTATAATTTAATTTTTTTTTTTCCAAATGTAATCTGCTTCAAGTGAAACATACTTCCAATGCCTTGAAAAAGAGTTAAATAGTTTTCAATATTCGCTTTCGCCTCACTGTCGTCCAAAAATCTATGTCCTCATAAGGAAAAAGCCACTAGGAGCCAGATTTTTTCTGTAAGGTAGGTGGTAAATTTCTGTGAATGCCGCAGTTTTTAAGGCATAACTAGCAACCTGAATGGAAAAATAACACTGCACAAGTCAACTTGCTTCTTCTCTACTGTACGACTGCCTCACGTGATGATCCAATATTCTCTTACTATCCTAGAAATCTGTTGATCTTTTGGAGTCTGTAAAAATTTAACTCTTCGATTGGCCACAACTTACAAGGTGAAGTCCAAAATAAACAGGACATGTTTTTGATGACGCCATCTTTTTTAGAGTTAGTGCGTTGGAAGTTACACGTAAAACATTTACCGTAACATTTGAATTGATGAAAAAAAATTATGGCGATGATTGTCTATCTCGTGCCAGACTTCATGAGTGGTTTACACGTTTCAGAGATGGATGTGAGAACGTAAATGACAATGAACATACGGGCCGCCCAAAAACAGTAATCATCGAAAATTCCATCGAAATTGTTTGTAAATTTATCAAAAATGAACCGAAATCATCGTTGAAATTCATGGAATCGGAGTTGAGTATCTGCAAAACATCGATTTATCGTATTTTAACTGACGATTTGGGCTTACGAAAGGTCTGTGCATGGTTCATTCCGCTCAAGTTAACAGAGGACCAAAAATTGCTCAGAATTCAACATTCGAAAGACTCATCAATGAGGCGAGAGAAGACGAGAACTTACTTTACAACATTGTGACTGGTGATGAAACGTCGGTGTTTCGCAACATGAACCTGAAATAAGGCGTCAAAGTGCCGAATGGAAGGCCCCAGACGAACCACCACCCAAAAAATCGCATTTGGAGAAATCAAAAATCAAGTTGATGCTCGTTTGTTTTTACGATTATAAGGGAATTGTCCACAAGGAGTTCATGGTAACGAGTCAAACCGGCAATGCAAATTTCTATCTTGGTGTTTTGAAGCGTTTATTGCATCGCATTCGTTGCTGGCGCTTATTGCATGATAATGCACCATCTCATCGATCCTTTCTTGTGACGGATTTTTTGACGTATTCACCTGATATGGCTCCCTGTGACTTCTACATATTCGTAAAATTGCATTTAGCAATGAAAGAAAAATGTTTTGCATTCGTAGAGGTCATCCAAAAGGCTTGTATAGACATCCTGAAGGACATTCCGGTCAATGAAACACACTGAAACACTCTTTCGCAAAGATTTTAGATCGCGCAAAACAGTGTGTCGAGGCTAGGAGGGACTATTTTGAATAAATAAACTGGAAGTTATCAGAACGGAACTTCTGACATTTCTATTTTAGCTCAGTCTTGTTTATTTTGCACTTAACCGT
Organism: Anastrepha fraterculus; assembly: GCA_037575425.1. NCBI lineage: Eukaryota > Metazoa > Arthropoda > Insecta > Diptera > Tephritidae > Anastrepha > Anastrepha fraterculus. Next base: position 62,828 of record JAYXIM010003114.1, read on the forward strand.
GTATATGTCGATTTTCTGGACATAACTTTCGGTTAAAAAGTTTATTTCGGCGCATTTATTTTTCATCATCATTGCACAGTACACTAAACGCTAGTAAAATGAGTCGTCTCTCATGGTATTTAGTTCCAACTGGTGACCTATAATTGTCTAATATAAAGATCTCCTTCATCGATTCAACAAAATAAGCCATTTGTTTCTCTTAACGTTGTCAGTTAAAACAATATATTGAATCTAAATGTTTTCGCACTCGATGCTTTGAATGGGTGCTTCCATGTCTAGTGATCCAAGTATTTAGAAAATGTCGTAAACTTTTCTAAAAATTGGTTTATTTGTAGACTTGAGTATGAGAAAATTTAAAAAGGAAATTATAAATTTGATATCTACGGGTTGCCAATATTCGACGGACCCATTTGGCAACCCTGTATCTTTTGACAGAGACGTCAGATCGCTTAATCACATATCGCGTTGGAAGCGTCAGTCCAAGCAGATTTTTACCATGGAACAGTACACGCCGCGCGAGCGCTCTCAAATTGTTGAAATTTACATTGAACAAAAAAAGTCAATTGGGAAAACTCAACATGCGTATAAAAAATTAAATAATGTGAAAAGTGCGCCTTCTTAGAACACCATTAAACGTGTGTACGAAAGGTTTTCGACTGGTGATGCTCTTTCTAATCCAAAGAGGCCAAATTGCTCTGGGACGGGCCAGTGTTGAGACGTCGCCAAGGACATCTAAAAATCGCCGTTCTCAGCAGTTGGGCATTGCTCGGACCACTTTACAACGAATTATCCACATTGATTTGGATTTATTCCCATATAAGATTCAATTGGCGCAAAGATTGTTGCCTGCGGACAAGCCTCGTCGTTTGGAATGACGCCCAAAAAACCCATGGGTCCGTCGAATATGGGCAACCTTGTATACAGTGTTATAAACTAAAGCATAAGGTTTTTTAAGGATAAATATTTTATGCTTGTTTTACAGCTTTTACAAATATTTATTAAAATTTTTTTAGATAAAATGTTATATAAAAAAATTTAATTTTGTGAAAATTTCTATGGAAACAAATTTGTATTTGTAATTTTTCAAAAAATATATTCTCAACTTTTTTCGTAATTTCGCATTCATTGAAAGATACTGTTCTTATGAAGTGTTAGCATACGTTAAGCACGGGAATATATTTGGTTCGAAAATCTCTTTTGTACACTCACGGCTTTGGATTGGAGCATTGCCCCGTTGATACGTCCAAGGTTGACTTTCAAAATTCTTTGGCAAATTTCAATAAAACAGTATCCAAATTCAACTTGTAAGGCTAATCATCGTTACGCTCACGGATACAAAAGCAAAAGTAATCATCCAAGGGAAGCTCACAGAGTCATTCGCAATTGAATCTGGTGTCAAACAAAATGACACCATACACACTCTAGGCTCTGCCATATTCAATTTGATGCTGCATTTTGTTATAAAAGAAGTCAACAAAGGTGGTACATTACTAATTAAAACAATGCAAATATGTGCCTAAGCAGACGATATCGCCATTCTTTCAAGGAACACGAACGACTTAAATGAAACCTTTTTTAAAATTGACAAAATTGCCAACGATATTGGCCTCTTCGTTAACGAGTGTAAAACGAAATACATGATGAAATCAAGACGGCACACAAATGCATAGAATCTTCATGTAGGTGTATATACTTTTGAAGCGGTGCAACAATTTAAATATCTAGGTGTTATGTTCACTTGTAGCGGTAACTCAACAGCCGCAATCAAAGATCGCGTCAACGCCGCCAGTAGAGCGTACTATTCACATCTTAGTTTGTTCAGGTCTCGTCTTTTATCTAGATCTACGAAGCTGACCATTTATAAAACTCTTATACGACCAATTTTGACATATGGTTGCGAGGTGTGGACTATGAAAATTAATGGCAGTGCGCTTATTGCTAACTTCGAAGGGAAAATTTTAAGGAAAGCGTGCGGACCCATTAAAAATGAAGATGGCAGCTACAGAATTAGGTACAACTCGGAATTGAACGAACTTATCCAAAACGAGACAGCTGTGCGTTTTGTAAAGGCGCAGCGTATGCGGTGGCTAGGTCACGTGCTGAATCCGCTATAAGGAAAGCCATGACTGGAAAGATAATTGGTGCGAAGGCGAAGGGAAGACCGAGAAACCGATGGATAGACGCAGTAGGAAGCGATCTCACAGCAATGGGAATTCGCAACTACGAAGGAAAAGCAAGCGATAGAACACTTTGGAGGAGTTTTGTGAAGGAAGCTTTGACGCACCCTGCGTTGTAATGCTGTGAATGATGATGATCCCAGAACTTATGGTTATCGGCTTTGTGATGTAGTGTAAGCTCCGACTTAGTCAGCCTTTTTTGATATTTTAAATTGGAATATTCACTCAAAATTGCTGTGTTCTTCTCTTACTAATATTCGAAGAAAGTTTACACCTAATTTGGTTGGGGCTGATGGTTTTATTGATAGCCTGACATCTTCTTTTTCTTTTGTACCTGCCCTCAATCTAAGGTTTCGGACCTGTTATTTTCATTTTGCCTTATATATTAGCATTTTTTAAACAGTAGTGGATGGTAGTTGACTGAGAGATTATAAGTGAGACTCCCGATTTACCATAAGCTAGAACACTAGCGCGCTCCTTGGGGGATAGCTGCGTTCTTCTTGGCATGGTGTTCTAAAAAAATTCATATAATAATACAAAAAATAAATAAAAAAATAAAAAAACACGGTAACATACATTTTTGTAATTGTACCCAGAGGGATTTTGTCAACACCCTTTAGTAGCCTCCACCAAACGAATGAAACTTTACGGTTGCGCGCTCAAGAACTCACCAGAAATTCATTCCAAGTGAATTAGTAATACCATCGCAAGCTACAAACTAAAAAAAAGGAGCCCTCATATTTATATAAACATACATATGCACGTATTATATATAAGAAGAAAACAATTGTACAAATTAAAATTAAAATATTTTAACAAATTGTATTAATGTATGTAGCTTAATATAGCTTCAGAAAGTCAACAAAAAATACACACTCCCTATTCAGTATAATCTCTGATGGGTAAACCTTTGCCATAATCTAGTGTAAGCAAACAGTATTAGCAAGCAACTTCATTAGTGTCGTTCCGGCGTGATATCTGCGTACACGTGCGTATGTACATATATGTAGAATACCAAACCTAGGCATAATGCCACCCACTATCACAACTTAGCTGTGAGATTGACTATTCACAAATTCACAATCATCTGAAAGTCCAAGGTTTGCATCATTTTTGATCACCTTTGGCTATTTTTGCCTGCTCCTCTTTAGCTTTGTGCAGTACTTTGCACTGTAATATGCATAGGAGCGAGAATTGCCAGCATACGACTATGCAGATATGTCCCAAATTTATGGAGATTGGTACATATATGTATATGCATGTGTGTGCTCCTCTAAAAGCGAGTTTGACTGATGCTGTGTTCTTCGCTTTCCCTAGTAAACGTAACACTATTAAATGCTGAGATGTGGCCTCGAAATGGATACATGCATATAAGTATGCACCTCCCTTAGGTATTTTTAACGCAACATACAAGTACATATGTCTAACATACATACAAATGTCTATAGAAGTGTGCGTCCGTTTAATATTTTTATGTAATTGTGACACTTGTGATGGTTTTAATTATGTTTATGCAGCTATAAGCATTAAAAAATCTTTTTTATCTATTATCTCCAGACGCGCATATACCTGGGCGTATACGTAACACTGAGTTGTAGTACACATGCATGAGTAAGTTATGTTTTTTGTTGTTTACGTAAGTATGCTGACTCGCAAAACGTCTTAACTTAGTAAACGGTCATTCTCTTTGAAAAAATTAACTTAAAAAGTGTTAGGATTTTTGTAGCTGGATGAAATTTGCTGAATTTGTGAGACCCAAAATTTGCAAATTTATATGATATGGATTTTATCAGAAACAAATTTATTTATAACACAATAATGGTCAGTTTTAATTTTATAAAATATGCATTCATTGACGTTAACTTCATATTAATCAAAATAATCAAAATATCTTAAAAGTGTAGTCAATTTCTTTGCTTTGTGGGTATGATGTTGTAAGCCTATTTTGTTTTAGTTTGTTTCTGAAATCTAAATTAAAAGCTCTTATAAGACTATAGAAATATGTAAATGATATAATAATGAAATTTATAATTCATAAACTGTTATCAACAAGCTCTACAGCAAATTTCTTTTCTTTGTTCACTCCACTCGGGAGCATAGGGCCTCGACAAGACTCAGTCTCGCGTTGGTTTCGTTAATCTATTTTTGTTTTCTGGCATGGTAGGTGATAAGCCTGCCGCTGCCAGCTACCCAGGAAAAATTGGGGTTGTGAGCTGCTTAAACAATTCCATAAAGGATGCGTTTCTGGCCATGCCGAAGTGCGTGATAATCTGAAAATTGTTCGCAATATGCACCTCTGTGAATGGCCCCATCCACAATATGATACCAACGCAGTCAACGCAGCGAAAATTTTCTAAGTTTTGGCTATTTATTCATTTATTTTTTGTTTATAAGAATACAGAAACCATCTTATTTAAAATTCCACACTTTGTACAAAATATAAAAAAATTGACCAAATTTTTAGTTAGAATTAAAAAAAAATTTGCTTATAAAGTTTTATAGCCCATGAAACTTCAATGCAGTATTGTACAAGTATAAGCTGGATAGTGAATTCTGATTTCAATAATTTGTTTGTTGACGGAGTTACAAATTTTCTTCCATATAAATCAAATTTCGACATTCTTTATATGGAAAAAATGTACAAGACTGCCTGCAAAACAAATTTCCAAAAATCAATGCTATTTTTGAGCCAGCTCGAATTTGCATTTCAACATACCAAAATTTAATCAAAAAGTTTGAAATTTTTATAAAAATATTTTGATTTGTTTTAAGGTTGAAATTTGGATTTAAATTGTTTTTGTGGGAAATTGAGATTTATTTTCATAAAAAAGATATCAATATTTAATAAGAACAAAATAAACTGTCAAAACTATTCAATAAGTCGTAGTCCTATAGCTAAAGGGTGATTTTTTAAGAGCGATAGGAAAGTTTTTCAAAAAAAACACACGTAAAATTCAGAAAAATGAATGAATTTTTTTTTAAATCGATTAATGTTTGAAGATTATTTCATGCAAATGTTGACCGCGACTGCGCTTCAAATGGTCTATCCGCTTAGTCCAATTTTGGCATACTCTTTCCAATGTTTCGGCCGGTATCTCACATATAAATGCTTTAATGTTGTCTTCCAATGCGTTAATTGAAGCAGGCTTGTCTGAATAGACATGAGCTTTAACGTAGCCCCACAAAAAATAATCTAAAGGCGTTATATCGCACGATCTGGGTGGCCAATTGACAGGTCCCGAACGTGAAATAAAATGTTTACCGAACTCGCCTCTCAACAAGTCCATTGTTACGTGTGCTGTGTGGCATGTGGCACCGTCTTGCTGAAACCACATGTCATGCAAGTCAAGCTCTTGCATTTTGGGCAAAAAAAAGTTGGATATCATTTCACGGTAGCGCTCACCATTCACAGTTACGTTACGATTCGCTGCATCTTTGAAGAAGTACGGCCCAATGATACCTCCAGCCCATAAACCGCACCAAACTGTGACCTTTTCTGGATACATTGGTAGCTCTTGCAATTCTTCTGGCTGATCTTCACTCCAAAATCGACAATTCTGCTTATTTACGTACCCATTGATCCAAAAATGAGCTTCGTCGCTGAACACAATTTTTCGATAAAAAAGTGGATCTTCGACCAACTCTCCAAGAGCCCATTCCCCAAAAATTCTGCATTGCAGTAGGTCGTTCGGCTTCAATTCTTACACCAGCTCTATTTTGGAAGGCTTCACACTTAAATCTTTCCGCACAATTTTCCACGTTGTTGAGTAACAGAGGCCCAATCGCTGCGAACGGCGACGAATGGATAATTGATGGTCATCATTAACACTGGCCGATACAGCTGCGTTATTTTCTTCAGTTCGCGCTCTACGTAAGCGTGTTGGTGGTTTGATGTCCAGTAATGTAAATTTGGTTCTAAATTTAGTCACAATAACTTAAATAGCCGCTTCAGTGGGTTGATTAAACTGACCATAAAATGAAAGAAGCGCGCGATAAACTTTCTTAACAGAACACGCATTTTTATAATAAAATTCAATGATTTGCAAGCGTTGTTCGTTTGTAAGACGATTCATGGTTAGTGCAGTGTACTCGTATGCTATTACGCACTTTAGGTATATGGTCATATAATTACAACAAATGTAAGCAAGCAAATGCAAAATAAAAATAGATTTAGTAGCTTTTACTTTTCCAAAATTATGGTAAGAATACTTTTATTTAGCAGCTTGATCAAGCAGCCATCAGTTGATAACGTTGTGTAAAATAACGGTTGTACATAAAATATTTGTGGAACAATATCAAGACGCTCGCCGCAAATAGGAGGAACAGCTCGGCCAAACACCTAACAGAAGTGTACGCGCCAATAATTTATTTTTTACCAGAAGAATAAATCGGAGAATCTAAAATATCTTTTACTATTTAAACGTTTTATTTAAAAGTTATATTCCATATTCAAGCTTTCAAGCCAAACTGATGTACGCACATATTTGAAAGCTCATTCTGCATTCGTTTAGGTCATATTAAATGCTTTTCACCACACTCACTACAGTTCATCTAATTGCTACAGATAATACAACTTTTTTACTGCAGAGCTTAAAGCCCTCTTTTTATTTTTATTATTTAAGTTGAGCACCTTGTACAGCTTTTTTACACCAAAAGCTCTAGGGCTTATATCTGAAAGTTTCTAGAAGTGAAAAAAGTATAATTTCAAAATATAAGAGACTTAGTTTTAGTACTGAGAACAGTTTGCGGTAATGAAAGGCACAGGTAGTAACAATTGAGCCTACTGTATGTAGTTCCGAAGCATAGGTTCCGAATGTTGTTAATTTCTCACATTGTTCAGGACGATTTTTTTAAAAGAATCAGAACTTTAGTTAAAAAATAAAAACACGAAATGTTTGATTTAATTAATGTAGCTACTTATATTTGGAAGTTCATTGTCCTCAATTAATCATTGAATAGGATTTTGGACCATACATACTTCTGCCACTGGCTCTCCTGAGAACTTCAATCTATTAGCCCAATTTTTAACGACATTTTCGTGTATATTTGATCTTACAGACCAGATCTTACAGTGCCGGATACGAAGTGCAACCAATTAACAAGGCCATAAATTTATTTTGGAAAATTACTTTTATGCAATTTAAAGTAAAAAATGTGTGAAAATAATACAAAACTAAGAATCAATTTACCTCTGCTCGATATGAACACCTTTGCCTTGACTATGGCCTTGAGACGGTCCAGAAACGAATAACAAGCTGCCCGATGTGACTTGCAGGTATTTTGGCCCACTCGCGGAAAATGGCTTTCTTCAGCATCTCGAGACTGGTGAATCCTTTAGTTCGAACCTTGCTCTCTTAAATGGCTCAAAGAGAATAATCCATCGGATTCGCGACTAGTGAATTTCAGAGTCATTGAGTGGACGTTATGAAGTTCGGAACGTTGGTTTTTAGGTTTGGTTCACTCGAGATTTGTGAGACGGTACCGAGTCTTGTTGAAACGCCCATGGTCTGCCACGGAAATGTTTGTCTGCCCAAGGCTTTACAGCAACCTCCAGAATACTTTCCCGATAATATTTCGCATTTACCTTGACGCCAGGCTCGATGAAAGCGAATGGAGAGTGCCCATCTGCGACCTGTGGCGAGTGCTGCCTACTGGTGACCAATCTCTCGTATGAACGGTCGGTCAAATAAGCCCTATCTTTCGGGAGTTTACGAATTGCTCTATTTGAAAAATTTTCTCGTCAGAAAACATAATGTTCGGACACGGAAATTGACCGCTTTTGGCCGAGCGAAGCAACTTCTTTCCACTTTCAAGTCTGACTTGTTGCTGCTTTGGTGTGAGATCATGCGCCTTTTGGATGTTAAGATCATTTTTCAATATGCCGCGGATGCTATGATGAGTTGTTTTTAGTTCTTTCGCCATTTGGTTGGCACTTCATCGGGGATTTCGCTCAAGTCGCATCTTCACTTTTTGAACCATTTCCCGTGATGTTGCAGTCTTTTGATGACCACCTCCGTAACATTTCGCGATGCTACCAGGATTATTGTAACGAGTAATGGTGCGATAAACAAAAGCTTTATTTACTTAAAGGTACTCGAGCTCACGAGCAATCGCAGGTTGTGATTTTCCAGCCAAATATATAGTATAATGAATTCACACTATTGCGTTTGAAATCCACTACTGATTTTCTTTTTTCGCGTTTACACTCCGTAAAATACTTCCGCACGCCTGTAAACAATACTCTGGGCAGTCATTTTGCCAACTAAAAGACAGCCGGGCGAGTGGTCTGAAGTTGGTTACACTTCGTGTGCTGGACCCTGTATATCTCTGATAACTCTACTAATATTAGCTTCCAGGTCATCAATTGTTGCCGTTTTCTTAGCACACACCAAGAAGTTAATATATCCCCACAGAATATAATTCATTGGTGTTTAGTCGCACGGTCCAGCAGGCCAAATTCAGAAATACCTTAGCTTTAAATCTCCGTTCTAAGAAATTAAGGGTTTGACATGCTATATGGATTGCAGCTCCATCTAGTTGAAATCCTATTTTGTCTGCATCAATATATAGCATTTTGGTCATGGTGCGATAACTTATTCTATTGACCACAGCACTAGCATTATGCATGATAATATGTGGGGAAATAAGATCCAACATACTGCCTGTTGTTCGAGATCTGTATTACTCCAAAGCAGGAATTTTATTTATTATTGGGTATGCGAATAAGTTTCCGCCCTTGTAAAAAGGTGTCGCTGCTGATACTATTTTTGTATTCGCTCTAGTAATATACTGGTGGTTTGAAGGTGTATATGTGAGGTCCTGATCGCAGTAGTTGGCATTCGTTTGAAGCGTAAAGATCCTTTTTTATCTGACGCCGAAAATGTCTACGTTCGTGCCGAAAAAACAGCATTTGCGGGAATTCATGCTTCATTATTAACTCTCAAAGAAAAGTGCAACTGAAAAGTGTCGTATAGTAACCAATATTTACAGTAATCAGGCTCCATCAAACACAACTTATAAAGAGTGGTTTCGACGCTTTCAAAGTGGCATTTCCGAGGTAAGTGATAAAGATCGCCAAGGGACGGCAAAAAAATTCGAAGATACTCAACTACAACAATTATTGGATGAAGACCCTTTATGATATGTCTAAAAAGTTGGATGTTTCCAGAAAGCAGGTAACTGGGTGTCACATCACTTGAAGGAGAGGGATATCGAGAGACGTTTGGTGACGTGTGAGATGCTTCTTGAACGGCAGAAAAGAAAAGGTTTTCTGCATCGCATCGTCACTGGTGATAAAAAATGGTATCTATCTATTATGATAACCCTAAGCGTCGAAGATGTTGGAGCCTGCCAGGTGAACCAGTTCCATCGGCAGCGAAAAAAAATATTCATGCTTCAAAAGTTATGTTGTGCATCTGCTGGGATCAAAAGGGTGTCATCTATTATGAACTCCATCTGAAACCATCACTGGCGGCTAACGATCGTTACCGACTGAACCTAATGCGTTTGAGTCGAGCTCTCAATGAAAAGCAGCCGGAATGGGATGGTAGACATGGCAAACGGATTTTGCTGCAAGACAACGCCAGGACACGCGTTGCTAAATAGGTACAGAAATATTTAAAGGGACTGACATTGCACCTTCAGATTACCATCTGTTCCGATCAATGCAGTTGACCCTTACTGGGGAACGGTTCACTTCTTACGAGAGCATCTCTAACTGGCTCAATGAATGGACCAAATCAAAAGAACTCGAATTTTTCGTCAGAGGAATCCGTATGCTGCCCGAAAGATGGCGTAAAGTTGTAGGGTTCAATGGCACATTCTTCACATAATACTATGAATTACTTAGTTGTTTAAATAATGCGTATCTTTGGCTAAGAATGGACGGAAACTTATTCCCATGCCCAATAAATAAATCATTTAGCCAAAAATGAGCATCATTATTCAAACAGATTTTTTCATAAAAATCAATAGTTACTTCTAATTTTTCCAGATTAAAATTATTAAATGTACGACAAATTAAATGATCTTGAGGCTTTCCCACCTCCACCAGCTTGATCTTTTAGGGATCTAGGACAAGACATTTGTGTACATTTTTCTATTTTGTGGACAGACAAAATTCAAGTTATCCCGAATGATGTCATTACCCGCCGAGGGGCGACCGCTATTAGAAAGAACTTTTTCTTCATTTTGGTGTTTAATGGAAGCTCAAACCTATGTCTTCTCAGTGGTAGTCATGCACTAACGCATTTGGCTACGGTAACCGCTTGCAAACAACAGTTTTTTTTTGTTTTGGTGAAGGATGTAACATAGGCAACGCCTAGCGAAAAATCTTAAATTAAAAATTTTACCAAGTAGCCATTTTGAACTGCCAGTACATAACTAAAATTCTTTTGATGATGTTTGTCAATTAGTATACATACCTTGTGATCTGAAAGTACTGGGAATGTTTAAAGAAAATAAAACAGAGTTAAATTTCAGGCAAATTTTCTTTTATCTCCTTCAAAATATGACCCGTCTGTGGCAACAGACATTTGTGCCAACGTTTAACCCAGTCCTCCATGCACCCCTGGTAGGCCGACGAAGGGATGGCCTTCAGCTCCTTCGTCACATTCTCTTTGATCTCCTCTATCGACTGAAATCTTGGGAAACAAAAAGAAATCGCACGGCGCCATATCAGGTGAATACGGTGCTTGCACGATGGTATTTACTTAGTGTTTGGTCACATAATCCAGCACAATTTGTGCTCGGTGCGATGGCGCATTATCATCATGCTAAATCTAAGAATAGCTTGCCACATTTCCGGCCGTTTTTGACGTACAGCATCTCTCAACGCTTTAGAACGGATGAATAATATCGTATATTGACTGTCTGGCTCGATGTAAGCTACTCATGGTGCACTACGCTTTGGCAATCGAAGAAAACAGTCCACATAACCTTCCCGGTACTTTCTGATCATAGAGTATATATTATTATTATCTTTTTATTAAAATATAATTAAGGTTATAGATTAATCTAATGTAATCACACTAGCTACCAGCGGTATCGGCGCTTATATCCTCTATTGGGATATTTTTCTACAAATATTGGAACTCACATTTGGAAAAAAGTGGACGTGCAAATAAATAAATATATATATTTCCTTAAAATTATTTTTAAAACCGAATAAATATTCCGAAAACACTTAAATTTTGGATATCATGTCTTACAACTAAATTAATCAGAAAATGTCTAAGTAACGATGCTTTCTCGGCAACCCTATATAGAGTAAAGCATTCAGATATTTTCATTTTATATTTGTCCAGTGGCCAATTTCGAACTCTCGAGCTATTTTATCTCAACAGCTTAAGTCATAGCCTGCAAAATGCGGCATTCCATTTTTGAGCTACATTAGCAGTCCTCTTGTTACCATCTCTAAATTTAAGCTCGACGGAGCATTCCCTAACAATATACCATAGTACTATTTCAAACAAGTTTTTAGGTCAATCTAGTTATCAATGTAAAAATTGATACGCCTTCAAAATGACTTTTGTTCAATGTTAGTTCTGCTGCCTTATAGGTAAGAGTTTTATCTGGGGTTACATATGTTCAGCAGCGCCAAAAATGTGCTAAAAGAAAAACTGTTTTTAGAAGGGATAGCAATAGAAATAAATATAAAATAATTATAAACATTGTTTGTTAGTACTTACACTTTATAAAAAAACTCATTTTAAGTTTTCTTTACAAAAATTAGTATATAAAAAATCACGTGACCTAAAGTACAGTGGAAAAAAAGTTGCTCCACGGTCTGTCTCATTTCTCCTTGAAATGTTAATGGATCCGTAGAAAGTAAAAAAAATGGTAATATAAAGTTGTAGCTATAGTCCATCGAGCCGGATCTTTTAATTTCGAAAAATTTTGTATTTTACGGCATTTAAAAAAAAGTTTGCGTTTTACGTCATAAATGTCACACTTTGATTATGTTTACCAATTTTTTAATAAAAATACCAAAAATCTAGCTCAAAATATTATAGGGAAAATACTTTCGAATATTTAAAAAAAACCGCATCAAAAAGTATTAAAAACTTCATGAGACGGTGCCGGAAAAAGTAGTTTCGCGAAAAATGAATTTAACGTTTGAGGTAAAAGAGCGCGCGGACCGCTCTCTGCCTAGTTAAGGGGCTGTAGAAGCTATAATATTGAACATTTCACAGTATACCTATTCTTAAAATACTATACTTTCGGACGCATGTAACCCCTTAATAGCCGTATGCCCCTGCACTTAATCCTTACTGTACAACACTTATTTATCTTTATTTACCACATCTTATCTTGGTTGGTGTATTCTATAGTCATGCGGTTTTAACGAACTTTTTTCAATTTAGAGAAACTCCGTTCAGACATTTTATTCAATATTGTCACGAAACTAAATTTTTAGTTAGCATAAGAACAAAAGTATTATTCGACTTAGAATACCTTGGCATCCCTGTTTAGGTTCTCTAATGAAGGCGTAGCAAATAAGTGAATTACCTATACATTTCCTAAGGCAAATAAATCTCTCCCTATGAGGGAGTTTATGGAAGTTGTAAGATATGCTGAATCCATGGGAGTAGGTCTAATTGTGGGATGTGACGCAAGTTCACAGAGCACACTCTGGGGTAGCACAAAATGTAACTTCAGGGGGCATAAACTCATAGACTTCATTCTGTCATCTCGCTGTATTATACAGAACGTTGGAACGATCCCGACTTTTGTGACCAGCAGAAGACAGGAAGTGATTGATATAACATTATCTAACGATAAACTATCAGATCATATCACTGGTTGGAAAGTACTCGATAAAGATTCCCTGTCGGACCATCGTTATATAGAATTCAGGCTTGCGGCCGAGACAATCTCGACCACAGCAGGCCGGAATACTCGAAAGGCGGATTGGACACGATATGAGGATCTCACTAAAGAGGAAATCCTTGATGTTCCCAACCTCCGAACAATAACTGCGATCGAAGAAGCCACAAACTCATTGGGGCGAACTTTGATCGAGTGTTATAACAAGGTGTGTCCGGAACGTAGGAGAAGAGAGGGTGAGACAGTCCCTTGGTGGAACACCGAACTCTCGAAACTCCGGAGAACTTCCAGGAAACTTCTTAACAGAGCTCTTAAAACTCAGTTGGAAGAAGATTGGACTGCCTACCAAAAGCTGAGGAAGGAATATGAAAAGAAAATTAGATCATCTATAGAACCTTCTGCAGTGAACTGGAGGAACGGAAGAGTTCAGCGAGGTGATGCAAAGCCCTCCAAAGAGACCCGACGGCTAGGCTAGACTCACTGCTTATACCAGATGGTACTTATACGGACTCAAAATCAGAAGTGTACGATGTTCTCTTTTCAACACAGGCTCCAGGAATGTTGTTGGTCAAAGCTCTATCGATCAATCTGATCATGTCAATATAATTACCAGCAGGCCTGATTGGTTTATTGCATCCAGGATAGTTAACAAGGAAACGATAAGGTTCGCCTTCTCGTCATTCGAAACCTTTAAGACCGCAGGACCCGATGACATTTACCCAATCATGCTCAAGCGGGGCGGAGATCAACTAATAAAGGCTTTGAAAAGGATCTTTACGGCATGTCTTGCGTACGCTTATGTTCCACAGTTGTGGTGTTTGGTGAAAGTTGTATTTGTCTCAAAGCCAGGCAAGAACAGCTACGCTTTACCAAAAAGTTTCAGACCAATAAGCCTGACATCGTTTATGTTTAAGGGTCTGGAACGTATGGTGGAGAAACACATTAGGACGAGGGATCTAAGTCTGAGTTGAACTCGTGGAGAGTATCCAAGTGCTTTGTGAAAGAACCAAACAGGAAAACAGCGACCTTTCTCCTAAAACTCAGCAGAAAGGACCTGAGAGTACTGGTGGGTGTAATCACAGGGCACAACGTCTGTGGTCAGCATATGGCTACCATGGGGGTCGTGGACAGCCCGATATGCCTATCCCGTATTGAGAATGACGACACTGCAGAGCATATTCTCTGTAGCTGTCCCGCATTTTCCAGAATCAAACATAGGATATTGGGTGAGTAATGGATAAAGTTCATACTCTTCCTCTTCCGGATCTCTTAAAATTCATCAATAAATCCAAGAGATTTGTGGAACAGTGACCTCAAACTAATTTATCCGTTTTACCATCCATTTTTTATCTTTCCTATCTCTATTCTCTCTACTGAAATCTATCCGGGTGTAGTACAATGGTCTACTGACTGAGTGCTGCAGTTTGGTCGTCAATATGTCTCAGAAGACAAACCGCTGCATATGCCTACTTATTGACTATCGATTATGACCGATAAAGTAGGCTGGAAGCAAATTTAAGTAGGTCATATTCTTCTACTGTAGGGATATACAAGAAATCATTTCACTTACTCCATACAACTCATCGTCATCATTTACTTTATGTTATGTCAACTACCTCCTTCCATACCCCCTCTAGCCATGATTCCAATTCACCTTAAGCTAACCAATATATTACTGTATACAGTATACGTACTTACCTTATTATTAGAAAATAAAAAAGTAACTCAAATAATCAAAAACAGAATCTAACCTCACTTTTTCATTTTCTACATTTCAACATTTTCAAAATCATGCCTTCCAAAAAAACAGACATTGTGGCACGCAAAAGCCTTGAAAGGCACGATTATTATGTTACTTGAATAAAGGCAACAAAGGCAAACATACCCACACACACACACATGAAGAACAATTGCACAACGTCGTTAATGGTGACAGGTGATGCCTGTGATAGTGTTTAAGCTGAATAGTGACGTTGCTGGGAGTGATATTCGCATTACTGTGTTTGTTGTAGTCACTGGTGGTTTCACTGCATCAGCCGTTACATATACGTATAACAAAACCAGCCAGTGGCGCATCTCACACCGAAGCTCAACAAGAATTGTGGTGTAAAAAACAATGCAAAGAAAGCAAGAAAATAGGCCGCAACCGACAGGCAAGCACTAAAGGATTTTCTGCTTACTGCCAGCTGACAACTTTTCGAGTATTTGCCTTTCCACTAGAACACAAGTATGTGTGCGTATCTGGGTATTAGGGATGCCAATTTAATTTTTTCAAGTCCCGAAAATCTCGGGACTGTTGGTAAATAGTCCCCTATTTTTCGGGCCTTGTAACTTTGCTCCGCACAAACCTGAGTAAGAAGACGGTGGAGAAGTATTTAAAGTTTGCCTTGCATCCAGCTGTTTTCGACATATGTAAAGGGTGTTTTTTTTAGAGGTTAGGTTTGCAAGTTGGCACTACTTTTTTCGTAGATGGTCTTTTTGACAGCTGTCACTTGATTTATGCTCAGTTTGGTTTGCCATTTCATAATGAATAGACTTACACCTGAACAACGTTTGCAAATCGTGCAAATTTATTACGAAAATAATGGTTCGGTTCGCGCGACGCATCGAAGAAAATTTTGTTCAGCGATGAAGCTCACTTTTGGTTGAATGGGTATGTCAATAAGCAAAATTGTCGCATTTGGAGTGAACATAATCCACAAGCCATTGCTGAGACGCCGTTACATCCTCAAAAAGTCACTGTTTGGTGTGCTCTATGGGCAGAGGGAATCATTGGTCCATATTTCTTTAAAAATGAAGCCGGCCATAGTGTTACAGTCAATGGAGAGCGCTATAGAGCCATGATTAATGACTTTTTCGTACCTGAATTGGACGATGTTGATGTGGACGACCTTTTTGGTTCCAACAAGACGGCGCTACATGCCATACAGCCAACGCAACAATCGATTTATTGAAGGAAACTTTTTGTGAGCGCATTATCTCGCGCCGTGGACCTGTGGCGTGGCCTCCAAGATCGTGCGATATAACACCCCTGGACTATTTCTTGTGGGGCTATGTGAAGTCGCTTGTCTACGCAGATAAGCCCGAGACGATTGACGTCTTGGAAGAGAATATTCGGCGCCCTTTACCTTATGTTGGTTTATCAAAGTGTTATTAAAGGCGTTTAAATTTAACTATTGCTTTTTTTTGTGGCAAATTAATTAATTTTCTCTTTCAACAAAAGCGAATTATGGCGGCCACAACCTCAATTTCCTGGACGGCAGCAAAGTATGGGGAGTTGTGCTAAACTTCAAAGCCAAGCGCAAAACACTGGAGGCTGCGCAATAAAGGAGCGGAACTCAGAATTGCCTTAGCCTACCGCACTGTCTCAGGCGCAGCAATTTTCGTGATTAGCGGACAGGTACCCTTCGACCTCATGATCCGGGAATGAATGGATGCTTGGGACTCCACGTCCCACGTCATCACTAGCTTCTCAGAACGAAGATGCCAAATAATGCTGCGGTGGCAAAGCCGATTGGACACTGAACTGAGTGGCAGATGGACGCCGAAACTTATTCCATCAATTGACAAATGGGTCCAAAGGAACTTCGGGGAAGTGAACTACTTCTTAACTCAGTTCTCCGCGGACCACGGATACTACCTGGAGATACCTATACCGCACGGGCAAAGTAACAGATTCCAAGTGCATATACTGCGAAGCGCTGAGCGATGACGCTGAACACACATTTTTTAGTTGTAACAGATGACTCGCGGAAAGAGATGCTCTGAGGAAGCAGATTGGCGATATCGCACCCAGCAACATAATCAGCAAAATGCTCGAACGCGAGAAGAGCTGGAACGCGGTAAAGAAATGCATCGAGTCTTACTACGAAAAAAACATATAGACCTCGACACTGTGCACCAAAGCGAAGCCGCACAGATAGAACTACAAGAAGAGAAGCCTATAGCACGAAAGCTGGCCACAAATATGGTGGACCCAGACGTGGGCGAGTAGAATTGGTGTTTAATGGATGACGTTCAGGGCCCTCCCGAAGTAATATAGAAAGCAGTTCCGGGAAGGTGCCTCTCCAGAAGAATCGTTTTAGTGGCCACACCACACGACAAAGTATAAGACGGTCGCTGTAAGTGAGAAGGCATTTTGAACCCTACCTCACCCACATAAAAAAAAAAACAATACTGATGTGAATTTTAAATTGTTCTAAAATAATGAATATCTAAATCCCGGGACTAATCGCGGAATCCCGAAAATTTCAAAACTATCAAAAAATTAAACAACTTGACATCCGTAGCGTGTGTCCGTATTGTGTATAAGGACAAAAAGGCAAAAGGACGCGCTTATTGTTTAACAGAAAATAAAAATAAAACAACTTCCGTTTATCCTTTTTTTTACGCCTTTGCGCGCTCGAATTTCGTCAAATATAAAATGTTTAGCATCAAATTAATTGTTGTAAATTTATTCAATATGGGTTTTGTTTTTAACTAAATTCCGCTTTGTTGCTGTTTTTTTTTTTTGTTTTTTTGAACATTCTTGCAGCAGGCGTTAATGCTTTCCCACAAAGTTACTTAATTGCTTTTGGCCATAAATGAGTTGAAAACTTTTGAGGCCCACCAGCGATGTGTTAAATGAGATACGTATATTTATTATTTGTATTATACTTCTCTGCTGTTTTGGTTTTCTTCTTTTGATTTGTTTGTTTGAAAAAGTTGGAAAAAAGCACACCAAATAAGCGGTTACTTCTTGGGTAAGGAAGTTTTTGTGAGGCGTGATTTTGACGATTACTTCATAATTCATTCAACGGTTGTAAAGGGGTTCGATAGACTGGGCATTTGCAATGCTCTAACCTACTTACTTGCCATGAATTTGCCCATAATGCTGATAACAAATTCAAAGCTAAATAATTTCAAAAAGAGACATATTTCAAAGAGAAATGAAAGCTTCTGTTCTGTGAACTAACGCAATGGACAATTTTCTCAAATAAAGTGAAAATAAACGCTGTGACCTTCATTGACAGCACAACCATTTTTGGGGGGCATAATCAATAGAGGTTCAGGCAACTCATAACCCTCCCGCAGGATAAACTGAGAATGCTATGGTTGGGATAGGGTCCACTGACTCCTGTCGCTTCTGCGATCTGTCTTCGGAAATTTAAGCACACCTTCTTCTGAATGTGACGCCATGAAAAAGTTTGTCACATCTCGGCCAAATGCGAACGGAAGAAAGGCACCTACAATAAGCCACATCCAGCTCTATTTTAGGTTTACAAAGGGAACTAGGTTTGCATGAGGTACTGTGATGACTAGAGAGCACAACAGACCGTGAGGTTGAAGGGCAAACTTCATTCTTATTCATTCACTCATTCAGATTGGGTTAGGTTGGGTTATAATGGTTGCCCATAAAGTAGGCCCACTTGGACGAAGAATTCAAGTTCATCCTTTGTGATACCATTGCAACGGAAATAGGTAAAGGAACCCGTTAGGACATGCCATTTGTGTTACCATTCTCAAAAAAATAGGTGGTTCAAAAAGCAAACGCAATATGGCCCACCCTGTATATATATAATTGGCGTGGGTGTTTGGGCTCTCCTCCAATTAGTGCGTCTTGTTGTTATTCCATAAATGTAGGTACCAGTTTTAAGCCGATATTATTGCTAGGATGCATGAATACGTTCTGACCTTTCAGCAGCTACCAAGCCAATTATAGCGTCTGAAAAGACACGTTTCAATAGGAATCATCCTTGTGTCCCCATAAGTTATATTATACTCGTAAATGGCCTAACGTTAAAGGAGCAAAACGAAGGTCAAATATTTACCAATCGCTAATCTTCAATTTGATATTTGATTTGATTAAGTGTCACAGCCGTAACGGTTATATACTCTTGCAGCAAGGCAACTGGCAATAATTAGGGCCTGGCAAAATATTTTATAAATCTAAGTAGGCAAAGCATGCACTTAATAGCCGCCTTACTTACTGGTCATTGCTTGATATCCCGACCTGAAATTTACTATTTCCATTAAAATTATGAAACAGAATTTCTATCAAGAAGAGCGCAATCATTCCAGCGCCGCTCTAACATTTCAGTAGTCTACGATGTCAGCTAACTCATGCAACTTCACTTTTCGATCATTCAAAGCGATTTTGGGGATTTTTTTATGTTTTCTGGTATTGCCGCCTCATTACACGTCCACTGCGTTGTGCTTCGCCGGTTTCTCTACGACCACGTTTGAAGTCAACAAACCATATTTTTATTGTTGTTTCAATGGAGCGAAGTCACCATAACACTTTTCAAGCCATTGCTTTGCTTGAACGGTACTTTTTCCCATCAAGAATCAGTGCAAGATTAAAACACGAAAATCTTTTTGATTCATTGTTTTGAAAATAAAAACCCAACATCACTTTTAGCACAATAACTCACGAAGTAATTAATAAAGGGCGGTTAAGTTTTAAGGGCCGGTGTTCATTTTTAATAAAATACAATTAAGAATAATATTGGTACGGCTAAATTACCTATAGAACAAAATATCGGCCAAATAGCCGCCGCGGCCTCGGCGACACACCTCCATCCGATGGTCCAAATTTTCGATGACGCTAAGGCATAATTGAGGTTCTATGCCGTTAATGTGTCGAATTATCTCATCTTTTTGCGTTTCAATTGTTGCTGGCTTATCGACGTACACCTTTTATTTCAAATAACCCCAAAGAAAGAAGTCCAACGGTGTCAAATCACATGATATTGGCAGCCAATTGACATCGCTGCGACGTCAGATTATTCGGCCATCAAATTTTTCGCGCAAAAGAGCCATTGTTTCGTAAGCTGTGTGACAAGTGGCACCGTCCTGTTGAAACCCATATCGTCCACATCTATACCTTCCAATTCGGGCCATAAAAAGTTCGTTAACATCTCACGATAGCGAACACTATTTACAGTAACTGCCTGACCGGCCTCATTTTGGAAAAAATACGGCCCAATGATGCCGCCGGCCCATCAACCGCACCAAACAGTCACTCTTTGTGGGTGCATTGGTTTTTCGGCAATCACTCTTGGATTATCATTCGCCCAAATGCGGCAATTCTGCTTATTGACGAATCCACTGAGGTGAAAATGTGCCTCATCACTGAAGATGATTTTTTTCGAAAATTGGTCATGCACTGTCGCCTTTCTGACCACTGACGACGCTTGAAATGGTCAAGAGGCTTTAGTTCTTGAGTTAATTGCATCTTGTAAGCGTGTAAATGCAAGTATGTATGCATAATGTTCATGAACGACGAGCGTGAGAGGTGCAATTGTTGGCCACGACGACGAGTTGAGGTGAACGGCTCTTCAACCACACTTTTTCCGATTGTGCGCACATTTGGACGATTAAATTGATCGAAAAAAACACGAAATGCGCGATAGGCATTTTGATTTGAACGCCCGTTTTCATAATAAGCCTGAATAACTTTAACACATTGCTCGATTGTGCATCTTTCCATGATTCAAATTGAAGTTAGTCTGAGATTGAAAAATGCCAAATGAAATGCAGAAAAACAGTTGATGTTTGGGTGTGGTTCACATTCAACATCGGCCCTTGAAATTTAACCACCCTTTATAATAATATCGGCCGCCGTAGCCGAATGGGTAGGTGCGTGATTACCATTCGGAATTCACAGAGAGGTCGTTGGTTCGAATCTCGGTGAAAGCAAAATTAATAAAAACATTTTTCTAATAGCGGTCGCCCCTCGGCAGGCAATGGCAAACCTCCGAGTGTATTTCTGCCATGAAAAAGCTCCTCATAAAAATATCTGCCGTTCGGAGTCGGCTTGAAACTGTAGGTCCCTCCATTTGTGGAACAACATCAACACGCACACCACAAATAGGAGGAGGAGCTCGGCCAAACACCTAACAGAAGTGTACGCGCCAATTATTTATTTTTATTTTTTTTTTGTATAATAATATCAAGAACTTTTAACAGCTGTATTTTTAAGGTTAGTACTAACTGAAAAAGAGGTGAATGTAATAATACTGCGATCTATATGTTAGGCCCCGGAGATTTTTACCCAATGTGTTATTTATTCGACGATTCTGAGAAACAGTTATCCATGAAAATTTGTATGCCGACGAAATTCATACTGAATTTGAATTCATAATAAGAGAGTAATTGCACTTTGAAAACATTTTCTGGTATCACAAAATTTATAGCCTTAGAGAATCCCCTTGCAGTTGAATACCTGAGCTCAGCTAATATAATCCCTGTATGTTTTTGTACACCTTCCTTAGAATAATATTATGATGATAAAAAAATCGCATTGGTATTATTATTGTTGTATTGTTTCCCCCTGTAAAAGCTAAAAAAGATCTTTAAAAAAATTTACATTTTAGAATAATGATTAGTCTGGCAACCTTATTTGTTTTAGCGTGCAATAGCTTTTATTAAGTGAAATAAAAAAACAAAAATCATGGGAAATACGATTTTTTTCAAATAGAAAAGCATTTCGTATGCATCTCTTAGTTGATTGTGCGATGCCATAGTTGAGAGAACAAAAATTACGAGTCTTGTGGATTTTGTTGACAGAAAAAGTAATAGTAAGGATTCTTATTCCTTTGAACAATAAAATTGTGCAATACATAATTTTAATTATCCCTACCAGATGAATTATTATGATAATGATGGAGATACAGATACAGGTGTTTAAAAGGAAAAACGCAAAAAAATGCTAATTTTGTCGTCTTCTGATGAGAGCAGGGATGAAAAAGCAGGTATCAGTGATGAAAGTACAGAAAGCAGTGATCACGTTGAAGTTGACAGAGATGAATTTCAAGATAGAGATAATGAAGATGGAAAGTACTATGAATGAGGAAAAGAAAATAAAAATAATTCAGCTTCAACATGAATGGCTGTAGGTAGAGAACGAGAACCTTTTGAGTTTTTATCTAATCGTGGGAGGCACTTCGATATTACCTCATCTTACCAAAGCAATCCTTTATTTTAACCCTTCTGTTACATTCAAAAAAACTTACACATGTGATATTCGGGTCACGAAATGACCTTACCTGTGTTTTGCTTAGATATCAGTATAAAAGTTTATAATTTTAATAGAAGTTTTTAAAATTCATTAGTTTTATTGATTATTAAGCTGTAATATATACATATTTAAATACATTAGATACATTTTTTTTAATTTGAATGCTCCAAACAATAAGTTTTTAAAACCGTAACGGTTGAACGATGTTGTGGACGCACAGGTTTTTTGCAAACCGTGCAGCTTTCGTACGTTTTGCGACGAATTGAGCTAGGGCAAACTGTACAGGTGGCTCGCTGACTAGGTTTTCTTTTTTCGGAACAGTTTCTGCCGAAGTGCTTGGTTGCTCTGCGTCCGCTCTCATATTGCGTACAGTATCTGCTGACGGTTGAGTTCTTGGTAGCGTTTTTCTGCGATCAATTTCCCCATGAACAAGGACTAAGCCACGATTTTCGAGGAAAAGTCTACGTTTATATGTTTTTGCAGCATTCCACGAAGGATTAATTTCTGTCCATAATACAAAGGCGTTCAACGCTGAGATATCTACGATGTTTGCACAGAGGTAACTGATCCATTAAAGAAATGTCGACTGCTTAGCACTGGTAGACTCCTTAACTCCACTTTAGTACCACAAATCGGTAAAAATCGTTTATTACTCCTTACGGTGCCTACCAAAGTAATTCTTTTCTTCAATAACTCCAGTGCCAAATCCCGAGTAGTAAAAAAGTTGTCGGTTGTAATATTCCGCCCTTCATACCCACTAACGAGATCCAACACAACGCGCTGGCCTTGGTTCCGTTCCGGTGGAGCGGAAGCTGACTCCTTCCCTAAATACATTTGGAAATTAAGGCAAAATTTTGTACGCACATCCGCAGCTACCCATGCTTTCATTCCATATTTGCTTGGTTTACTTAACATGTAAACTAAAAAGGGGCATCTGCCCCTAAAAGGAATTAAACGCTCGTCTACTGTAATATTTTCGTATGGAACAAAAAGTTTGTCGTTCATTCCTTGAGCCCTTCGATTGTCTCTGTTATCGAACCTCAAAACACGATTAATTTCAAGAAACCTGCCAAGTGACATTGTTGCACGGAATAATGGTTAGCCGTGCACTTCATTCCAGAGGCTTTCGAATACTTTCTCCGTGTGAACGATATACTCCTGTAAAAAAATACATTTATCTGCTAAAATTAAAATACCCAAATATGCATACGAGTTCTATCTCATCTATTTTTTTATATCCAGCTCCAATTTTTTTTCGCCCTCTATATTGCTGAATTGTATTATAATTTGCTTTAGTTGGTACGTAAAGCATTGATCGAATGATTACTTGATAGTAGAAATATGATGTACTGCATATGCAGTAACTCCCTGTCTTCCCTGGTTCCATTGACCACTCAATAGGCCTATCATTGCAATAATACATAGGAACACTGCTTTCATTTTCCAATGCAGGTACTATATCTTCATCGTTATCAGAATCTAAATATTCGTCAGAAGATCCTTCTGATTCAAATGGTTCCACTATATAATCTTCATCCCCATCTTCACTACACTCATCAAAATCCTCATGATTGTCAATAATATGCTCTATTTGGCTTTGAGTCAGACGATTTGGCCTCTAAACCAAATTTTCATAAATAAACACACCAATAATAATTAAATATTATAATAAAAATACTTACAGAAGTTTGGAATCTTTCCATTTCTATAAGAATTTAACAAATACAAGTTTTTGCAGCAAAAACTTAACCACAAAAGAGGCGCGAAATATACACTATATGTAAAACAGCTGAGGGTCACCGAATGACCCGAAGGTGCGCGCACGTAAGTTTTGATGTTACCACCTGTTTATTAAATCAAAATCATTTTTTTTATGCTTTTTCTATTGGTTTTATGTCAATACACAAAGTCATAAAAGGAAATTGTGAAATGTCGTTAATATTAGCAGATATGGATACCGGAATGTAACAGAAGGGTTAAATGAAACAATCAGAAGAGGTTTGGTGCCCAATACATTGTATAGTAGCATTATGTGCTGCGCTATCATTGCACTTATTTTAAATTTTTAGTTTTATAATTTAGATTTCTTTAAATTCATTTGACCCTTTATTACTTCTGTTTTCCTTTCTACACAGCTTTCATTTTATCTTTTTGTGATATATTTTTTATGAATGAAATACATTTTGTTTGGTAACCACGAAATATATTTTCTAAATAACCAACACGCGACTTTAGATTTTCATTATAATTTCCCACTTGCACAGGCAGAAATATTTTACTTTGTTTATGTCGAGTACACTCGTCTTCGCTGAAAAATAATGCAGAAGGCAAAAATAGTTTTTCGAAATCAAATTAAACAGTTAAAGGGTTGATTATTTTGAGGTTTATTAAATCTTAAACGTTTTCGTATAGAGCTTTCAAGTTTTAAAGTAAATGGATTAAAATTAAAATTTTTTCTTTAATTTTTATGCATGAAATTTGCGCTTAAAAATCTACTTGGAAAACAATTAAATTTTTTTTTGTATTAAAATTATTTGGAAAACAATTTCTTTGCCATTTTTGAAGAACATATCTTTTTTATAATTTTTTTTTTATTAATAGCTTTTTATTAAGGGGACCGATGCCTGTAAAATTTCGAAAAATAATTTTTGTTTTTCATAAAATGTTAATATAATCCTTTAAGAATACGTCAAAAAAATTTTACAACGTAAATTTAAGTGTTTCTTATATTATAGATCGTCAACCGTGACGACTCTATTCTTTGCGTTCGAGCGCTGGAAGAGGTATTGTTATTTTGTATTCAAACTTTAGACGCGTTTTTCTCAAAAATATATTTTTTGAATTGGTGTACACGATAACTCGAAAAGTTATTGACGGATCTCCTTGAAATTTTGCACACATCTTTCTATGAAACTTGAAACACAGTTTTCGAAAATTTTTCAAAAAATAATTTTGCAAAAATAGTAGGAAAATTCGCCCCAAAATTCATTTTTTTTGAAGCATTTTATTTCGCCATTTCTTTTTTTTTCTATTTTATTTTAATTCACATAGAAATTATGACATTAATTAACAAAAAAATTGAGTGTACATCCGCCATTTTAAATGATTAAAATAAAAAAAAATTGTATATTACTTAAATGTATAAATAAACTGTATGCCAATTTTGAAAAAAAAAATATGTTGACTTCTTCGTTTTAAATAATTTTAATGAAAATCAGAGAAATTTGTCCCTTTACTTTAAGTTTTATAGTGGGATTCTCATAACTTTTCGAGTTATGTTTGTTCCTCACGACAAAAAAACTATGTATAATTTGTTCTAAAACAGAAAGAAAAGGTTTTTATATGTATATTTAATGGGTTGTAAAGCAGCGTTACCAAAAATTTTACCGAATAAAAAGCATGAAATTTTGATGAAGCTTGAATGAACGTTTTAAAGTTTGGAAAGTTGCATTTATGTAAATAGTAATAGTGTAAAAATATTGTAGTAATTAAACATAAAATAGTTATTGAAAAATTAATTTTTCAACATTTCACTCGGTTTATTTATTGATAAAATTTTTTTGTTTTTTTTTTGCTTCAGAAATATTGTTAAGTTCATATTCAGTACAATTTCAGATTTGAAAATTCAGAGAAAGTTTCCAAAAACAATACAATAAAAAATTGTCCTCACGCGGGATGACCTCCATAAGATATTCACTGAGCAAATTTTATTATTTTTATTTAATCAGTAATACGTTTATTAATCTTCATCTGCTTCTACTGCTTGTTCGTGGAACTGTGCGTTTAAAAATTAAATTTATATTGAGTTCAGTGAACTATAAAACAATTACCTGGGCTACACATAAACTTGTCATTGACCTGGCGCACGAGCAGCTCAGCCAATTATTATTAGTTTAATACCGAAATAAGATTAGCTCTGAAAATAAGGTAAAACTTGCCTATGTGAGGAGGAGAAAAATAAAATAAAATATGAAAAATATCGGAAATTTGCTTGACTTAATCAAGTATATCATGAATTGTTCTCAACGTGTACGAGTGCAAAGTTCACGGTCAGTTCACACTAAAGGCAAGCAATGCTTTAACCGCTTTATTGCCTGTCTGCTAGAAACCTCTTTAAACACTCTTATTAGCCATATGACACAATGAAATCATTTGAACTTTTAGATGGCTCAATTGTTTCATTACGCTGTGTTTGATGAACTGCGCGATGCGAAATTCTATATAATGCGCCACGCACCATGCAACAAAGGCGCAATACTTGTAGCTAATTAATAGTGATTTGTCGCTAATGGCCGTTTAGTCGTTCTTCTATTTTTCCGTTTGATTACACTCACAATGCGGCGTAACAAATATCGTTGGTAATTGGAAAAGTTTTAAAAATGTTGGAGTGAATTTTGTCGCACATTAATGCCTGGTTCACTGAATCATTGGCGACTGATTGGTTTCTAGGTATTTTGTATTCTTGTCTCTAGGCATTTTGTTGTCAAATTGAGTTACAATTGGGAATTGCTGTAGTAAACAAAGTTGCTGGTTATACTGGATATATTTATTAATAATGAGTCCTATTTTAATCTTTAATTGTAACTAAACAAGAGGTTATATATAATGATGACTTCGAAGGAGATTTTATGACAGTTCAAATGAAATTAAATCGTTGGTTTAAATAAAATACGAAAACAGTTCATAAAACTATTGGACTGTGCGGAAAAAATACACTGTCTAGTATAAATATTAGGTAGTCGAAAAAGTATTTTCGTATTTTGTCAATAGATGTCGTTGGTGTCATCTATCTCCAGTGCTACCACATTGTGTCATATCATATGGTGCTAGAAAGGTGACATTTTAAGCTTCATTTAACCAAAAAAATAAGTGAAAATAATGAAGAAATTCGCTATATTTTGAAATTTTTGTATAAAAAAGGGAAGAATGCCACGCAAGCCACCAATGAAATTTGTGAAGTTTACGGAGACGATGCTGTATCAGTTCGTGTAGCACAGCAATAGTTCGCTCGCTTCCGTTCTGGAAATTTCGATGTGAAAGATGCGCCTCGCTCCGGTCGACTTATCGTTGAAAAAGTCGATGAAATTATGGAAAAGATTGACCGGGACCGTCATATAAGCTGCCATGACATCGCCAAGGCACTAAACATTCATCATCGAACGGTTTTGAACCATGTAAAAAATGCTGGTTACAAAAAGAAGCTCGATGTTTGGGTACTACATGAATTGTCTGTGAAAAATGTAATGGACCGAATTAACATCTGCGATTCTTTGCTGAAACGAAATGAAATCGAACTATTTCTGAAGCGAATGGTAACCGGAGACGAAAAGTGGATCAAATACGACAATAATGTGCGAAAAAGATCATGGTGCAAGGGTGATGAAGCTCAACAAATGGTAGCAAAGCCAGGATTGACGCCTCGAAAGGTTATGTTGTGTGATTGGTGGGATTGGAAAGGAGTAATCCACTATGAGCTGCTCCAGCCTGCTCGAACGATTAATTCTACACTTTACTGTCAACAACTGATGAAATTGAAGCAAGCAATCGAAAAAAATCGGCCAGAACTGATTAGCAGAAAGGGCGTCGTCTTCCATCAGTACAACGCTAGGCCACACACATCTTTGATGACTCGGCAAAAACTGGGAGAGCTTGGCTGGGAAGTTTTGTTGAATCCACCATATAGCCCTGACCTTGCACCATCGGACTACCATTTGTTTCGGTCAATGCAGAACTCCCTTAATGGAGTAAAGTTGCGTGCAAGAGAAGCCTGTGAAAATTACTTGTCGCAGTTTTTCGCCGAGAAACCACAAAAGTTTTACACTGGTGGAATAATGTCTGTAGAAGAAAAATGGCAAAAGGTGGTCGACCAAAATGGTACATATTTGGTTTAATAGAGTTCATTATAAATATAAAAAAAATGAGTTGAAGTTTGATTAGAAATACGAAAAGAGTTTTTCGACTACCCAATATATATACTTATAATTTATTAACTATTTTAGAAACTCTTCCCATAACAAATTGCGAGAATGAAAGAAAAAGTGTATGAGAATAAAAAACAATTTGAAGATAAAATCGCATTATTTCATGAGATTAAAAAATGTTGGTCCAAGATTTCTTTAAATTACTTTAAGCCCTTTTATGAGTATGCCAAAGAGAATGTTTGAAGTAATTGAAAAGAATGATAATCATTTTCTTTATTATAAAGCGGCGCCAAATTAATCACCCTATAGGAGGATTTCTAATTTTTACAAATGGCGTCTATATTCATTGTCATTTATTCAGTAAAAAGCTATTCATTGGATAAAAAATCGAAAGAATCCCTGAGGGTAACATGTAGAAATATGAATAAATTTCAGAAATTTTTTCCATGCAATTGTTTTTCGTGGAATTGAATCGCTGATATAAATAAAATATGAAAACAGTTGTCAAAACCATTGGGTTGAGAAGAAAAACAACACTGTCGAATACAAATCTACATACATGTAGTAATGGTATAATCCCTAATCACACTTCCGTACATTGGTAGGCAACATCAATTTCTGGCGCAAGCAGAGGAGAGTCGCGTTCTCAATTCCGATGAAGACGGTCGTGTTGCAAGTCAACGAGTGTATATTAGGGCGGGTCGATTTAAAAATCGCTCATTGCTCTGTGAAAATCGTATTCTAGGGATCAAAATAAGAAACTTCGCCGAAGGAACCATACCTCTAAAACGAATTCTGATGCCCCCAATTTGGGTCGAACGAAAAATACCACTTTGACCCATTTAGAGTGCTCCAATCGAGCCCAAATGTATGACCGACCCCCACTAACTTTGGACGGCCGATCCACCCATGCTAGTGGCACACCCCCTGGAACTCCCCTGGGGGGATCCCCATACAATCATTTCAAAATATCACCATTTTTGGCCTTTACATGAGAAAAGAAACTAAAAAGTTCGACCCAAATTGGGTCAGAATTCGTTTTAGAGGTATGGTTCCTTCGGCAAAGTTTCTTATTTTGATCCCTAGAATATGATTTTCACAGAACAATGGGTGATTTGTTTGCCTCCCCACAAATCGACCCGGCCTAGTGTACATTAATATTTTCATATATTATTTTTTAAAACTTAAATTGTTATTCTAAATGCTATCATTAATATAAATATAAAATACATAACCCTGTGAAAAAAATGCACACACCTATATTTTGAGGGAAATAAAAAAATAAAGGTGCAACCGGTAATGTTGAACTTACAAGCATTTGATCTCGATCTGCGAACGAGTTCAAAGTGCGGTAAAAAACCATCGTTGCATTGCCTAAATTTGTGAGACCGTTCAAATGTTACAAGAATTCAGTGGGTTCGATTTGCAGAAAATTTATCGGCAATGCATACCTAATCTCAATATGATCAGTTGCAAAGTTTCAAACATACATCGACACATATTTCGAAGCTTGCAAAAGAGATTCGAGGACGAGGCTGTCAGGCTACAACGACCGCAACAATGAAGGAGATGTAACAACGACGCAGCGCACATTACAGAATAGGGGAAACGACGATTGTTTTTTTTTTTTTCATCGACGGCGATGAATCTTGAAATGAAGCTCGCAATATTGCTGAACGAACGAGAACAGGGGATCTTGATGACGAACGAGATGCGACAGTATGTGCAGGTGTAGCTAATGAAATACAAATGCTGGGGCTTCCGATAAAATTTCGTGATATTCAAGACTCAGTAAGACCGTTTGATGATATTGACACATTGCTAATAGATATGGTTTTTCTTTTTATTTCTTCAT
>JAYXIM010003116.1:0-88191 GCA_037575425.1 Anastrepha fraterculus
AAAATTTCTAAAAATTTTGATACGCGTTTTTTTCTTAAATATTTACAAATTGAAACTTTTATTTAAATAGTTTTTGTGGGAGAATGAACTGAAAACTAAGATTAAAATTAACTAAGAAACAGATAAATTGTCGAACTTTGTCAATAAGTTCCAGATTTAATATTTTGCCCATAAATGCACCATTCAATTATATTAACAAAAGTTATTTCCCTTTCTAATAAAGTTTTCTGGAGCATTTTTAAAATCGACGTTTGAGCAATCGCTTTGGCCCGTATCTGTTTGGTCAAGTTGACATGCATTTGATATATATGGCATTGAAGGCAATGAAAAAGTGGATGAACTGGCAAGAAGGGGATCTGCCATGAATTACGCTTTTGTAGAATCGGTATCCCTAAAATACCTCTGAATCGCAGATTGTAGATGGAAAGACCAGACGAAATGCAAAATTAGCAGAACGTTATGGCCCACCTACAACCTTAAGCAATCGTCAATATTGTTAAACATGAAACGACGGGACGCTTGGAGACTAACGGCAGTCATAACTGGCTTTTGGTCTGTGGGAGAACAAGCAGCCAAAATGGGCATCCCTCACAACACATACTGCCATAGTTGTAAACAACCGGAGAAAAAGGAAACAATATTGCATTTCCTCTGCGAAAGCCCTGCCCTATGGAAGGACAGAATGTTAACCCTGGGTATGTTTGCTGTTCCCTAACCGCTGTTCGAGAGTCTGGAACAGCTGTCTGGCTTAGATGTCAACAACCTGATAGGTTCCTGAACCGCATAGACTGGATATAGTCATGCTGAAAATAACTGGCAAACAAGTTGGTAACGAGGATGTGACAGCAAAATGGTGCGGAATGGATTCTGGAAGAATCACCACTTAAACCAACCAACCAACCAATGCAATGAATGAAAGTATCTTTCAAAAATTACGCCTAAATGTCAGTAGTGAATTTTTGGAACAATGCGTTAAAATTATTTAAACTTATTATGAAAAAAGTCGATCTTTAAGAACAATAAACCGAAAAATTCGTAATTATTTTTTAGTTTAAATAATCGTCCGAGTAAGTCGACAATTTAAAAGTTGGTGAAAAAATTTGAAGAAACCAGTTCTGACGAATGAAGAAAAAGGACTGGTAGGCCAGAAACTCGATGTTCTACTGAGAATATCGGTGCTGTAGGGCAAAGTATTGCTGAACAACCTTAATCTCGACGTTCTCAACAATTAGGCAATCATGAATCGAGCTCTAGCCACTGATTTTGGTTGGCATTTGAATGATGACATTTTGCACAAATAATTATTGTATTGAAAGGCGTAATTTGAATAAAAATAGTGAAACCGGAAGGAGTCTAAATTTTTACATGTTTTATTCTAAAACAACATCTAGGTGTGTTCTTTGAAAGACCCTTTATTATGGTGACGCATATTATTTTGTCTTTCAATAACTTTCTTACAAATAAAAACAAAAATAAATGAGTGATGGAAATCCTTATTATGCCCCTTACGCGCTCCGTTGCCTACTGCAGCTGTCTAGTTCTCAAGAGAGAAATATGATTGACGTACGACACCCTCCGATAGGATGATTAAATTTGCACCTTAAATGCCACCTTGCAGTTTAATTTTAACATATCTAACACAGGATTTTTTACTTGGTTAGTATGTGTTCAAGAAAGTTAAAATCAGTTAAAACCGCCTGCCTTTTTTCCAGGTACTTTCATGAGTGGAGCAAAGTTATTGCCCTTTTCGTCGTGTTTCATGTACTTGTATGGTATTAAAATGTTAAAACAATAAAGGTAGTAAAAGTGTGTGTGGTACTAACATTCATGTACACCCCATATATCTACAAAGAATAATAAGTAAATACATAAACAAGTGTGCAAGAAAAAGGGCAACGTATTGCGTATTTGAATTCCATGTTGCGGGAAAAGTTTTTCCATTAAGACTTCAACGCCGCAAATATTTTGCTCCTGGCTAAGAGCCCACGCGTCTCTAGTGGGCCTGCAAAACACACAGACACAAGAGACACAAACATTGTGAGTGCTTCAAAGTGTGCATAAGTACTCTATGAGTAGTAGACACATTGCTGTCAAAGTTTTCTTACGGCTCGCTTGATTTGTGCGCCCATGTTTGGTTACCTACAAATTGTTGTTACACAAATTACTGTGGCTTTTGCTTTTTCTTTTCTGGGCTTGTACATTATTTTTTTTTCTTTTTTGGTTTTTGCGATGAAGATGCGTAAGGGTATCAATCGCGGTCGAGCACAAATTTGTCGGAGCATAGCTTTTGATACAAAAAGTGAAACTTTTGTACATAAGAGGGCAAATATAAATGCACACAAATGTATTTACATATAAATATTTATTTATATTTATTTAACTATACTATGGCTTATGGAACTAAATTTCATATTTTTCATTTTTCAATGTACAAAAAACAAAGCCTCTTACAAAATGTTCCTCAGATTTTGCTTTAAAATTGTTTTTTACGGCCGCCTTCATCTGACTGCAATAACTTAAATAAAAAAAGGGTGAAATATCATGACAGCTATATCCGGAATGTAGGGTAAGCGGTGAATTTCTGTGAATTTCATTGTTTTTAAGACATGCCTTGCTACGTGAACGATGTGAACGGAGTCGTTGAAGACTTATAAGTCATCATTCCGCTATTCAACTTTCCACGCCTCCTCGGTGGAACTGTTGCTGACCTAACAAATTAGTGTAGTACCGGCCGTTCATTCTAATCACTTTAGGCAAGTAATTAACTACTAATTTCCAGCAAATGACTGTCATTATATTCGACGTCGACTTTTCACTTTGAATATTTTTGGTGACCTTTCTCAACGCTGTAGTGTAATTCGCTCATGAATAATAATAAAAATTAGGAACAGTACAACAATAAAAAAAAAATCAATGAATAAAATAAATGTCAATATTATATTGTTACGTCAGCATATCAGCTTTATGTCAATTTCACCGAAAGCAAGATATTCGTTTGGAAAAATCGCCTCTGTCTATTATATTATATCCATCGTCGTCTTACAGTTTATCTCTATCATAAATTAGCTCATGTACGAAATTCAAAGTTGTCGCCCATCTCGTACCGCTACAGGTATTCCGCTCTCAGTGAATTTGAGAGAATCGCTGCGTATGTAACGTGAAATTTATTCTTCTGGTTCGCATTCATTATTTTTTTATATCTCATTTTCATATATCTCTCATGCAACTGCAATAGTGTGACATATGCCTCTCTGATGTAGGTAATCTTGTACGAGTATTCCATCATTATTGGGTTTAGATAATTGCCATAACAAGTCAAGTGCCAGTTACGTTCAGAGCCGTTCATAATTTATATTCAGCTTCTTGGCAAATTTCACTTTTTAGCAATAGAGTGGGGAGGTAAGGAAAATCGCATTGCGATAATTACAGTTTTATTTTTACTTATTGATGTAAAAGTGCAAAGCATATTTAGGAGTTGCTGAACAAACATAATATTTTGAGATCGTTCGTTTTTTTCAAACGTCTGAAGTGAGATACAGAAAAAATGTGAAAAGGTTCGAACCAGTCCAGTCATAAAAGACGTTCGAGAAAGAATTCGCAGTAATCCCCTTAGAAAGCAGAAAATCTTGTCCAGGGAAATGAATGTATCGACCGGATCCATGCCAAGACTAATGAGAGATGATCTCCACATTAAAGCTCTCCGTTGCTCAACTGGTCATCTTTTGACAACGCTTTTGAAGAAAATTAGCTTCGACAGATGCAAGCAGATTCTACGGTGACACGCGATCAACGGCCATAAAAACATTCTTTGCACAGTTGATAAATTTGTCACTGTTGAAAAAGTTTTTAATAAGCAAAACGACGAAATCTATGCTTAAACTTCTAAAGACGCAAAAAATTATGTTCCAAGGGTTTGGTGGGGAGTGTCTTGTAAAGGCGTTATATCTCTTCATTACTGCGAAAAAGGGGTTGAGACCGGGGCAAAGGTGTATCAGGAGAATGTCTCAGAAGGCGCGGCGAAGCAGCCCATATAGCAAAAACCACCCGCAGAAGATTGACCGTCTTGAAGTTCAGACTTGAATCCATTGGACGACAGTTTGTGGTCAGAATTGGAGAAGATGGCCTCTCGAAGACCTCACAGAAAATTGAAGAGTCTCAAGTAATCTTTGGTTCAAGCTGCGATGTCAATATCCACGTAATCGTTTAAAGGCTTGTGTAAAAGCAAATGATGACCATTTCGAATGAAAATTTAAAATTTTGTTTTCATTTTTATATGATCAAATAAAATTAACTTCATTAAAAAATGATTATAATTTCATACAACTTGTAGCAGAACTTATTGCAGGACTAAGTATTTTGTGCTAGTTGTAGAGGGTTTTCCAATAAGAGGTGTTATTTTGATATTCAAAGAAAAGTGCTATTTTTTAATATAAATGATCGGATGTTTATTTCATTATAAAGAGGAAGGTATGCCGTTAGTAGTGGAAAATAACATCAGGCAAATGACCACCATGACCACGCTTACAAGACAATATTATCTTCATGAAATTTGCCATAACCGAATTGCAAAGTGGCTGCCCTATGTCCTCGATATTCCATCTTTGAGGTCTTGAATCTACCCTGGGCTGTTGGTGTAGGCCTTCTCTCTTTCACGTGGCCCCAAAGAAAAAAGTCACAAGGTGTTAAATCACAAGATTTTGGTGGCCTCTTGGAGAGATAACACGGTCCGGAACCTTTTCCCGTAAAATATCAATGGTTTCGTTGCTTGTGTGGCACGTAGCGCCATCTTGTTGAAAATTACCGTTGTCCAGATCAATACCATCCAATTTCGGCCACAAAAAATGGTTAATCATCCTTAAAATCGTTAGTCACCCTCAGATATAATACACGTACTGATCAAAAGCCCCTTTGCTATGGCCTGAGCTCTTCCAACCATGCGAACTTTTTCTCCATAATTGTCGTAAATTTCCCTTTGTCATAGGTATTTCTGTCTTGCTATCAAGAAGAAGTCGCAAGAGGTCAAGTCCGACGAGTACGATAGTCGAGGTAAGTATAAATAATGATATTATTTTTGGCCAAGAAATTCTAATTTTTTTATCCATCGATCGATAGCAAAAATATCCAAATACCCGAAAATACGTCTGTCAACAAAAAAAATACCAGTCTAATGGTTAGACGCGATAGAAGTGAAACCTTCCGTAAAACAAACTGAGAGAGAATGAGACGATAGCAGCATTAGGAGCGGGATAATTATAGGTTCATTATAATATTGCTAGAAAGTTCATATTTTATTTTCATCATTTTATTATTATTCATCCTCAATGTTTTCAATTTCAACAAATGATACGAGTGGCTTATGATAGCTAAAATATGATACAAATGCTTTGGTTTCGATGTTGTCAACATATCTTTGAAATACCGCGTCAATTGTTGTTTTTGATCGTGTTGTCGATTCAGTGCGATTGTTACACATTTTTAAATTGAATGTTGTATTGAGAAAGTCAATTAAAGCAACCGCTGTGTCCAATGCAAAATTTACGTTAAAATCATTGGAACTTGTCGTAATTTTTTCTAAGTATCCGCGATACTTCTGGTGTATACTTTATTAAATTTTCGTGAATGAATTCCGTGATTCTATTTATTGATTGATTCGGTGAAATATAAATTGCCACAATTAAAACTGTTTTTCCATTGCTCAATCTGGTTTCGCATGCTACAATACTCACTATACTACCGTGGCTCAGCAGTACGCAGCCACACACATACACGAATATCAACATATAACGCTTCGTAGTGTCGCTTTTTCGTTTCATCGAGTCTCAAATCACTCCCAACGATTCTAAAGAAGTTTTCACTTCAAAAAACAATATTAATAAGAATAATAATAAATATATCCTATACACTGCCAACGAAATTTGAAAAGTCACCTTACTTTTGAAACACACCTCGTATACCTACGTAGATCAAGCACCATACCTTGCTATATTTAGTATAAAAAGGTATTTAAAGCAGCATTACACGTCTTTAGGACTTCTCACGCAAATTAGCCATTTACTCGAATTGCCTGCCACACCACGTACAAATTGTCAATGGGGCGCATTACTGAGTGCTTTCAAAATAAATTGCGAAAACTTTGCTCGTTTTATAGTAGCGTCTTTTCGTTTCATTTACAACATCATCTACTTGTTGCTTGTTTCAGTTTATGTCACCCTATTAAGCATCGCATTTTATGGCATTTTAATGAAAGTTTTTGAACGAAAACTGTTTCCGTGTGGGCTTTTAGTTGTTTTTTCATTTAACTAGTTTTTTGTAGTGGTGATATAAATATTCTGTTTTACTGCTATGGCACTTAGTTGATTTCTATACGATACATATGTATATGCTGGCATAAATGGATTTCTTAGTACTCAACTTTTCGTTTGTATTTGTAATTTCTTGTTTTCTAAGTGAAGATTCAACAATTTCTGCTTAATGTAAGTAAGTAATGTTAAATAAGCTGCGTTCATGTAGAGAGAGTAAGGCATAAAAAAATATAGCTCTTGAAGTTTTTTTAAATTAAACTTAATCGTAGTGAGAAATATATATTCAATTTCGATTAAGAGCTAAATTTTGTTTGGTGTATAGCACAGACCTGCGCCCACATCGGGCATGAAGAAAAAAAATGGGTAGAAAAAGTTTTTTATAATAGTGGTCGTCCTTCGGCTGGTAATGACAATCCTCCGGGTGTATTTCTTGCATGAAAGAAACTTTTCAGATGGTGTATTTTACTGTTCGAAGGCAGCATGAAACTGTAGGTCTCTCGATTTTTCGGAAAATATCAAAATGTATACCACAGATAAGAGAGGGAGCCAAAAAGGGTGTAAGTACCTTTTTATATAATATATAAAATATATATAATATCTATATATATATTTATATATATATTAACGGCACTCTCATCATAGTTGAACGTTTATTTGCCCATACATAAGTAAAAAAAAGCTATAACTTTTGCCGTACGGTGATGAATAATTAAAACAGATAATGAAATTACTTCTACAAACAAAGCATAACTTTTGTTTTTGCAAAAAAAAACCGATATTAACGACATTCCTTTGCCAGTACAAGTGAAAGAGGCTTTGTCATATATATACATTTAATAGAAGTTTGAATTAGAAATTTTCATTCAATTAGCTTAGCACTTTTATATGACTATTTGGTTGGTCTGAGTTTTTGAGGAAGTTCTCTATTAATTTTTATTAAATTTCAAATATTAAATATAAATTAATATCATTTTCTGATAATTAACGATGTCAGTGTGCAGCAAGTCGAGTAGATTGAGCTCAGCAAATCCATTTTAAAATCGACACACGATGCACTGAGCTGCATATTTGCCACTTTTTATTTATATTTAATAATGTCAATTAATGCTTAAATATCAAGGAAAATAACGCGGCTTACACATGACCAAAATATGCATTTGTATGCACTCGAACCATAAGCCTGTAAAAAGTAGAAAAGTTTGCTAATTCCAGGCGTTCTGAACATTTCGAACTTCAATTGGGGGCGTTTTCTCATATGGTATGGTTGCACTAATTTATCAGTTGGAGCTTATGCGGCTTTTATCGAAGAGTAGCTAAAAATAAGCAATTATTTTTGTCAAAGAAATCTGGGACAGCGCTTAATAAAGAAATTATATTACCAACAGTGAAATATGCCTAGTGTTGCAAGGATGATGGTGGGGATGCATGGCAGCTGGTGGTTCATAAAGTTTACATTTTTTGGATATACAATGGAAAAATGTGCTTATTAAGGCATTTTAAAAGAAAATTCAAAGCAAAGTGGTGACATGCTGAGGTTGCCGAATGAATACGTCTTAAAATAAGACAATAACCTATATAGTACTAGGGTTGTTTCTTTTGCAACGATGTGATGAGCTCTAATTTGATATTTTTATTAAAAAGCCTAGTATTTTGTAGATAAATTTACATACAACGTTTTTAAATTACGAGCTTTGTATGTTCTTTTTTCAGTGAATTGAAAAATTCATATCACTCAAACGATGAACCTAACTCGTGAAAGTTTTCGAGCGATGATTTATTACGACTTTCAATACCAATTGAGACATCATTACTTCTTTTTGGTGTTGAAGCAAAAGTTATTGTGAAACGCTGGTAAAACGAGTTACAACGTGGTCGTCGATCCTTTTAGGATGCATTTCGTGAAGGCCGTCTACAACCAGTTGTTGTGGTAGATAGATACCACAAGATCGACATGTGGCATACCGTGACATAGAGACGTCCTTACGCATTAGTGGGACCATGGATTGAATATTGCATGAGCATTTGATCGTCAAGAAGATTTGTTCTCGTTGGATACCGCATAACTTGACAATTGCTCAAAAAGAGACTCGGTCGATTGGCATAAAGAAATGTTTGATTGTTGTAAAGAAATGTTGACTGGTGTAAAGTAAATTCACCCTCGGTGGTTCAAAGCATGTCTATGGCATCGCAACACGTGAAAAATCTTGAGCCTTTGCAAAAGAGCCGGAAACAAAACAGCAATCGCCAGTATGAGCTCCAAGTCGAGCTTCATCCAACAAAAGTTGTTCGCGGAAGAAGCACCTACAGCAAGTGTCTGACTTTTTTTTTTTCGAAAAATCTGGTCATGTCGCAACTGCGCTACTAGACAAGCTTAAAACAGTCAATTATGAGAGGTATGCAACCATTTGCTTACCAGAAATTTTCCGAGAATCATGAAAAACCAACCGTCGAAGATGAAGCATACTTCATCAAGGCAATGCGAGTTCTCTCGTATAGGCTCATACAAAAGAATTTTTGGGTACTCAAAAGATCGAACTAATTGGTCTAATGGGAACTAATGTTCCACAGTTTTTGAACTGCCAATATAGAAGCGTAGAATTATGACACTTAGATAACCGCGAGCGCATAAAACATTTTTTTGTTTGTTTTTTTAATAGCTGTTTTCGTTCGTTGCTCACAGTTTTTCTCTCAGTTGAGATGGATTGGCCTTTTGTACTTAGGAGAGAATATCAAAGCTTACCAATTGTGATAGAAATCTCAATTGTGGCCGTAGTGAATTTCGTGACCGTGTGAGAAAAGTTATTAGTATATGCGAGCCATCTTTGAGGTCATACAGCTAAATTTATTGGAAATAGTGGTCAGAAATGTTTCTTATCGAATGAAAAATGTAGCTCGTAGTCGCGGCAGCCATATGCCGGATATCATATTGAAAAATAAATGCTATGCAATTATCTACCAGATAATAATTTAGTAATTTAGTATTTATTACTTGTTTTTAGGCAACCTTTTTTCAGTTGATCAAATTTACGTACATCTATCTTTAACTTTTGTTCTAGGCTGACAGCATTTCCGTTTGGAAAGGATGCTGAACTCTGGTTGCCTCTTCATTCATCCTCAAAACCAATTCAATAATTATTTTTTAATTCAATAACATACATTTTCAATGCATACTAACCTTCAGTTTAGCCTTCAATGCAGTTTGATAGCTGCGTATTTTGTTTACGTACAGTTTGGCACTTCTAAAACTATCCGTGAATGAAAATAGTTTCTTTTTATGTGGATTTACTGAAAGAAAACGCAAGCTTAACATATTTAAATCTCGATTCACAACTATTTCACACCTTTGCAGCCGTTGTTAATTTGCTATGGACAGTAACAAACTGTGTAGCTGAAAACTTGTTTGACGATTTTTTGAATTTATGGAAAATTTAAACCCCATTAAAATGACAAGTAGAGAGGATAGCGGGAACAGAGATTTTATATGTTACAAAATTTAACCAAATTTATTTATTATTAATATTAATACCAAACTTCAAACTTTGAATGCAATACTGTTAACAAATGACTAGTAAAACCATTTCCAGAAAAATAATTCCACCACACATTTATTCTATCTTAAAAAGTTAATTTCTTATTCTATTTTTTCCATATTTCTAGGCCTATGAAATTTTCTATGGTGAAAACTTAAATATCTCATCCATGAGCACTCCAAGTTATAAACTCCAACCCACCGATGATATGCTTGAAGCAACAGCAGCAGGCGAAGGCAAAGGTATTGGAAATGATTACATTATCGCCAACACAACTAACAGCGCTGCTGCCGAATTCAACTGTGATTATTTTTTAGCTATAAATGTAAGTAAAAGCCTATATTTTAAAACTTTTTCGAGTTATTTAACTGGTATATGTGTAAGCGCAAATATATGTAGGCAATTAGGTCGTAGAACAGCAAGACCGACATTAGTGGACAAATTACTAAATGATGGCTGATCTACTCTCTTCTACTAGTGAACTTAGAGATAAGGACATATCGCTCATTTGCTTCAATTGTATCAAAATTCTAAAAATTATCTGCTGCTCCTCGTGAAACAATTTTATTTTAAGTGGAAGCACATTATCAGCATCATTCAAGAATGATGAGCCAAAGTATCTAAGCCTAGTGGCATGCCACACAGGACTCTTCCTCCTCCACATTCTTGCATCTTCTGCAATAATCAAAATGAGGTACGTTTAATATTTGAGCATGTCGATCCAGGAGACAGTGGCCTGTGATAAAAGCAAGCAATGGGCTAATTAACTGGCGCCTTTAAGCGATTGACGTGCAATTTTGGCCAAATCCTTTTTGTAGCGTTACATGTCAAACTATCAACCCATCTCAGGTTGAATGAAGTGACAATGCTACTTGTACCATGCAGTTTGTAAGTGGAGAGGGGTATATCCGTGCGTACTCTCTCGCTAATTTGTTTGCCTTACAATTCCCTGATATGGCAGTATGTCCTGGCGCCCATATCAAGTGGATGTGGAAATATTCCGTCATCTCATTAAGAGACGCCCGGCATTCGCGAGCAATGGAGAAATTAGTGGCAACCCACCAAGAGATTAAACCACCGCTTGACTATCAGAATTAATGTAGATTTCTCTAAAGTTAGTCACATTTTTGTCTAACCGGATAGCAACCTCATGAATGGCAAAAGTGTTAGCTTGAAATGCAATGATTAGGAAGACGAGCCGAAACTCTTACTTTTCGCTTCTTACAGCAGACACCAAAGCCAACTTTATGGTCATAGGGTGGCACAGTAAATTGAAAATTTTGAGGGCGTTTTCCTCAACATTTTGATTTTTTGGATTATGATACTATTGAAGGAAATGAGAAATGTACGTGGCTACCATTGGGAATTCAGAGGGAACGTGGGTTTGAATCTCGATGAAGGATCAAAATTAAGAAAAAGTTTTTCTAATAGCTATCAGCCCTCGGCAGACAATGGCAAACCTCCGAGTGTATTTCTGCCATGAAAAAGTTCCTCATAAAAATATCTGGCATTTGGAGTTGGCGTGAAACTGTAGGCCCCTTCATTTCTGGAGCAACATCAAGACGCCGCTATATAAGGAATTTTATTTGTGGATTACATGCAAATTGGTAAAACAATAAATTCTGAGTACTATTGTAACCTTATAAGACCCAGTTTGCAAAAGAAACAAATATTTTTCATCAGAACTATGCACCGTGCCAGAAGAGCAGTTGGCAATGTCTAAAATGCATAAATTTAAGTTCTCATTTTTGGGGCATCCACCGTATTCGCTGGCTTTCACCCCTAGGGACTTCCATCAGTTTCTAGACCTAAAAAAATTGTAGCATGGAACGCGTTTTTCATCAAATGGCCACAACAGCGGTGGAAGCGTATTTTGCAGCCATTCCAGACTCTCACTACAGCGTTGGAATTCATTGAAAGTTGTATTTCAAACCATAAAATTGTGTTTTTCTCATCTAAGGTTTTTCAATAAGTTGCGGGTTCGATAGGAAAGGGCTTTGCTACTAGCCTATTTTTGTTAGCTTTTTTTTTAAGTTGGCACGCTCTTCATATGAACGCATGTGAAGTCATTACAATCTGTCAATTCGTTCTTTGTTAAAAGCCATTTAGAACCGGCATCTAACAGTATTTTCTACAATGGAGTGTAGTAGTAGTAATTTTGCGCCAAAAAACTGATGTGCTATTTAAATAGGTGGATCAAGAGTATGTTTTTACATTTTTAATTATTTAAACACATTAACTTAATAATAATTGCTAAAGCCCCAATGGCGAACTTCGAAAGCCGAAGAAATTACTTTTTTACTTAAAAACATTGGCTTGGTCCAATACGCAGCCGAGTGCTCTACAGTATAATTTTTAATATAATATTTAACCAAAGAATTGTATTCTTTATTCTCTCCCCATAGACTTTCTTACTGCTGACGCTGGTATCAATGATGACTTGTGCCACTTACCAGGTGCTGCGGATTGTACTGAAATTGTTGTTGCTACTATTTGTTGCTGCATTCTATACCAGTTTTTCGCTGTATCTGTATACACGCAAAGACATGCGCTTTATCCTGGAGTGAGTATCGATTTGGAATTGTTTTTTCCCTTGTTTCGTCAATTTTATTTTAATACTCAATTTGTTTAATTTAATTATTTGATTCAAATTAAGTGAAATACTCACTTTATCACAATGTTTGTAAGACACAGAAAAAAACTAGCTACATCTATTAGTCGGAGGTTATACTGAGGATATCCGTAAGCACCTTACCTTTCACTGATCTGCACTTTGCGGATCACAATTAAGATACTTCGATTATGTGTTGCAGAGCAGAGGATCAGAAATTTACCAAATTTTGCGAAACAATGCATATCGAGTAAGATCTGAAATCTTCACCTGCATACATAGTCAAAACAGCACTATGAAACCACTACTGAAGAGGTCAAATTAATTTATGCCCGCCTTTGAGACAGAAATATATTTAATAATTTTCAGGTCTCAATTCTTAAAATAAACTAAAAATAGGAGTTGCGAATAAAATGGAATTAGGACATGCATCTGCGATCACAAATATGTCATCATGTCACGAAATAGAAGAGGTCAGAAAATCTTACAAATAGCACACAAAAATGCAGCGCCTTCGGTCATCCGGTCATGATCCAAACAAATTTTTACATTTGCTTACAAACTTTTCAAAGGGGATAGAGAGTGCATTGAAAGACAGACAGCCCATTGAATTTTGATATAAAAATATTTATATCGCAAGTAGATGAAAAGTTGCTTTGATTTTTGACATTTTTTATAGCAAAACAAACTATATTTTTTTTTTTAATTTTTGATTAAAAAGTATGGAAATTTTTTGAATTTTTTCATAAATTTGCACAATGTTTGCAACTTGCATTTGTTTTTGTCGGAAAATTAACTAAATTTTCATGAAAAATTATTAAAAATAAATTAGAAAGAAATAGTCAAAATTTATCAATAGGTCTTAGTGGTACAGTTATTTTTAAATACATTTTGTGCTTAGAAACGTGAAAAATCATATGGCACCAAAAACAATCCACGCATTAACTCACACTGTATTGGTTCATCGAGAGCAACGTCTTACTCCTGGCTATTCTCTAAGTTCAAGAAGGTTGTCCAGGGCAACAGTTACACACGCTTGAAGAGATAAAAACGAATATCTGGCCACTTTGAAGAGCACTCCGAAAATCGACTTCAACAACTGTTTAGAGGATTAGAAACAGTAGATGTGGTAGTACTTCGAAAATGATAAATTCGATTTTAGAAGTGACCAGCAATTCCACATTACCATTTTATCTCAACAAAGGGAGTGACCATTCAGTTTGACATAACAGAGAATACTCATTCAATATCTAATATTTATAAGCAAAAAGATTTTAAACAGATCTCAATCACTTTTATTACAAAATCTTGACGCCATGCAAAATCTCGCCTACAGTTTCGTTTTCAACGAGGAGGAATTATTTCGCTGTCGGCGTCAATGTCAGCCAAAAGATTAAGGTGAACCAAATTCCCAATAGTTTGGTCAGCATAAAACCAATCGCATAAGTGGCGACTTAAAATCACCTATGTCAGTCAGTAGGAAAAAGTATTGCCCTAATTTATGCAAGACGGATCCTATTTCTGGGATCGTACAAATATGTTGAATACTCGAAAATTCATTGTGTCATAATACATTTGACTGCAATCGCCTTTTCAGTTTTCGGAATAACAAAATTCCATTCAATGCAAGTTAATGCGTTAAAAAAACATTTTGGTAACGACAAAAGTGAGTTGCAGCAGGTGCCAAAAGAATGAGATTTGGTTTTCGTGAATTGTTTCAGTGAACATGAGGCAGGTTTTCCACGCAAAATCATCTACAGTGATGAAGCTCATTTCACATTAAATGCAGTTGTCAACAAACAAAATTGCCGCATATGGAGAGAAGAAACCCCTCGATGGAATAGACATAGCCGCTCCTTATTTTCATTATTTTGCATTATTGCGATCTAAATTTCCCGGTCGATTAATTTCACGTAATGGTGTCATAAACTGGGGACTTAGATCTTCGCTAGACTAACTTCACTAAACTACTTTTATCCGGGTTTTTGACAACTAAGGTGCATGTGCATAAACCAACAATGATTTCAAAGCTGCAGTACAATCTTCGGGTAGAGATTGCTGAGCTCACTGCGATAATGTGCAAATTTGATTCCCTTCAAAATTATTAATTCTTGTATGGCAGCCTGTGAAACCTTAAGTCTTAAAAAACAAACCTTAAAATCTTAATTTGTATATGTTTTATTTTAAAACAACATCTAGGCGCGTCTCTTGAAATACCCTTTACTTACACAAATTAAAAATTTAAGTTCGGCGTGTTTTGTTTGTCGAAGAAGACAAGAAAGGGATCTGCTACTTAATTTTCCCCATCAAAAAGCATCATAATAAGTGAAATATGTTAATATTGCAACAAAGCTACAAATTCCAAATTTTAGCGAAGAAAATTCAAAGATTTTGAGCAAGAAGAGGTCCAAG
The DNA here is from genome assembly GCA_037575425.1 of Anastrepha fraterculus. Lineage (NCBI taxonomy): Eukaryota > Metazoa > Arthropoda > Insecta > Diptera > Tephritidae > Anastrepha > Anastrepha fraterculus. The sequence goes on from JAYXIM010003116.1 coordinate 14,856, forward strand.
TTTCAATGAAAAAAGTGTAAGTTTTCAATTTAAGTATAAAAGCTTAGCTATTTTAAATGCAGTAGAAGACAGATACGTCCTTATTCATTCCATTTTATTGCTCGCATTTGTATGCTTGAGTAAGCTAGAACAGCTGCGAGGTCTATTTAAATTCATTTTCATCAACATAATTTGCTTGAATTTATACGCATAATTAACTAAGTCAAGGTCTAAGGAAGTGACGCGCAACAGTAGCGATTTGCCGCATATTTTAGTTCACTCTACTTAAATATTAATAGTATTAGTAAATATCAAGTAGTAGAAGTGAGTGCGATAAGCCAAACAGTGGAAGGTGTGTAGTCTAATTACTACCTTTTCTTTGAGAAAAATAATGTCTTGTAAGATACACAGCCTCCACTACACTTACCACCACACCTACCACGACACATACCAACTCACTATTCCATTAATTAATTTCACACCTTCTTTTCACCTTTTGCTCTCTTACCAACTTCAAACGGCCTGACTTCAATTATACTTTGATGTCCTAAAATTGCACTATTATTGCTCGTTGCTCAATCATCACACACGGCGGACGGGGTGGCTGCCACTACTGCTGGATTCTTGGATGGGTTGCTTGACTGTCTTCAAATATCTCTGTGTGAAAATTTAAATGCTACCATCCAGCACGGAGGAGGCTTTGCTACGCTATATAATTGATTCAATTTTCCTGTTTGCCTTCATGTTGGCATTGGTATTTCACAGCCACCAAACAGAGGCCACTTATCGCCTAGATTTTATTTGGAAATTACAAGCGACAGGTAAGTCAAAAGAGCGAGCATAAATACGAGTAGTAAATAGAGGAGAAAAGTGCAAGTAACCGACAAACAGTTCTTTGCAAAAGTTGTTTCGTATTTCTTCACTTTTCCTTGATTAAAATGCAACAGAAAATTACATCAATGGCTGCAGCATCGAATGTACGAATGTGTCAATGGTGTTCATCTGAGCGTATACGTAACATAAGAAAATTGTTCGAAGTTCAAGAAAATTCCATTTTCATTTTAGTAGCTGTACGTTCATACTTATATAATTGCATCAACAAGCATCCACTCATAGTTCCAAAGGTCAATTTATTTATATGAGATATCCTGACAAGGAATTTCACCAGAAGCCAGACTATACTTTTTCAAAGCTTTCAACGGCATTCGAAAGAAGATTTGTACTTTATGATACTGTATATGGGTTTTGCTAGCAATATAGATAACTTCAAATATAGACCGCGATTTTTTTTTTTTAATTTTTATGTTAAAATATCTCGGAAAGCAATTATAATCCCGCATTTGAGATTCACGATGTCGAGCACTTTTGGAGAGGTTAGCTTAATTTTGTGAAGAATTTGAACAAAAGGAGGTAATTTAGTAACCTTTCCCGATGTTACTCAATCATTTGACAAGATTTAACATGAAGAACTTTTACATAAAATTAGCAAATTATTTACTGCTCTCAAACTTTCATAGTACCTACAAGTCGGAACGCTCTGACAGACGAAGATAGTGGCAGGAGTAAATGATTTCATTACTTAAGAATTTCGGAAATTCGCTTTTGTGCTGCGAGGAAAAGTTTTGGGTCCAAACATTATACCTTTTCTTTACATCTGATATTCCCATAAGTAGAAATGTGTTAACTTCAACATTCCCGGATGATTGCACAGTTATGTGCCAAGACAAATGTCCAACAAAGGCACAAAAAGAGCTACTCAATGCACATACAAGTCGAGCTGATGTTTGGAAAGCGCAACCGCTCCCCTTACATACCTCGGTATACACTTGAACAAGCGCCTTAAGTGGAAAAGACGAATTATGATCAAAAGGTTATAAATTAGTTGGAGAAACGCACATTAGTTAAAGAACCGTAATTCGAAATTAGAATTAAACTGCAAAGCTCTATTAGACAATTTCATTATAAAGCAAATATGAATGTATGGTATTTAGCTATATGACGCTACCTGTTGAACTGTCATCGATATCATACAATGCGTAAAATACAATTTTTTAGATGGAAAAATTCTTGGATGGAACACATTCTTAGACGAAACAATATTAACAACTAAAACAAACGTAGGGATCCTTAATTACCAATGACCAAATTAAAAACAACAGCTAAAAGTATCTTAAAAATTGCATTCCCACGCCGGCCCTCTTGCTATCGGCATATCATGTCAAGAAGGGAGAGATTGCCTTGCATTAGATGGTGATACGCAGATCAAAACGGCTCCATCAAACGGGCCAATAAGCCCATTATAAGCTTTCTGTAAAGGCTTAAGATTAATCATTATTATTACTGTTCTGAGGGGATTTAGCACTGCGACTTCAAGGTTCTATTGTGCCTCCTTAATGAATTCACAGTATTTCTCAGAGGCCTTCTTTGGTAAATCTGTAAATATCCTTCAGTTTTAGAGAATGAATATTACTCATTCTCACGACATCGGAAGCCAAAACTCGTAGTTATACTCTAGCAAAGGCAGGACACTCAGAGAAAAAGTTCTCAGTGATATCCGTCTCCTCCAAGCAAGACAGGCACACTGGGTCCTCAATGATTCCAATGGTGGTCATATGCTGACCCCATGGGTTGTGTCTTGAACAATCTTGGAGGTTTGCTTTGCGTTCTCCAGGGCCTTCAGTGCAGCCTGACTATCACTGAAAACTCCAATCTGTTTCGCGCTCCATCTCCTCTCGATTATCCATCGGCTACTTTCAGGATGGCAAAAATTTCGTTTGGAAAACAGTGATACTTATTACCATCGTTTCAGTACTATCCAGCTCCAGACCCTATTTCATTCTTGGACCCATCGGTAAAGAAAATATCCGTCAAACCTGAATAAATCTTAGTATTTGTCTTAAACTATTGAGTTTTATTTCCTCCCCTGCTAAGATATGTTAATCCAGGTTAGTAAGATGATAAATCAATCTGCAATGTCCTCTCAGAATTCCTGTAACGATTCTAAAATTATTCTTATTTAATTCCCGACTACATTGATTTTAATTGCGATAAGCCCGGTAAATTGTCCGACCATGGTCTTCTCCCACTGGAATGTCTCCCTCAATCTAAGCGGTTGGTTTTAATAGCACACATCATTTAAAGTTGGAGTTTTTTTGGGCAGTCAATTTCTGATCGACGATCAGTTAAAGAATATTGAAAAATTTTGAAAGTTGAACGATGAACTCAATAATCCAGAGATGAAAAGGGGCAGATTCTATCCAACATTTTTTATGACAGTGTCCACCAGGGCTCAGAATCAGGGAAGGAAAATAATATCGATTTTCGAAATTTCAATTAACAAAATTAGTGGGTTACAATTTGCCTTTCTAACACTTATCTATAGCAAAGTGATATTTGCCAAGGAATATTAATCCGAATGAATGAAATTTTTTCCTGACTCTTTTCAAAAATAGAAGTTGAAGCTAAACTCGTATGTTTTCGGATTCGATTAAAAACACCACTTTACATTTTTGTACCAATTTATCATATTTTAACTTAAAAAAATATTAAAAACTACTCCGGTGTTAAAATCTTCGCATCGTCCTTTCAACTTTTATTTTTGACTGGAAAAGTACAAATGAAACTTAAATTTTATTTTTGATGGAAAAAAGGGTCAAGCTTAATTTTTATATTTGACTGAAAAAAAAAATAAAATTTTAACTTTTTTTGACTGCAAATATGTCGGTGAAAAAATAACAATTATATATTGAACCTTTTTAAAAACAAAGCTTGACAGTAACGATCCCTGCGCAGAATGCAATAATTCTTTCGGATGGCATTATTTTCACAGAAATTTAAGTAAAAATTTAGATATGGTCGCATTATTTAAATGTGAACAATATTTGAATTAGGCACATTTTTTTCACATTTGCTTCTACAAAAGCCTTCAAACCCTTAGGCCATTCAGATTTTCCAGCACGCACGTTTTCCGTCGATATTGACGTCGCTGCTCGAACGAAAGATTAGTTGAGACTCTCCAAATTGGTGTGAAATCTTCAACAGGTCATATCCTTCAATCCTGACTACTCAATAGACCCCGTAGAGTAGCCAACAAGACGTGCTTGACGGCAGATCCCTCCCCAACTATGAGACCTCTATATAGTCTGGCAGAGAAGGTTTGAGCGACATACAGTCTGTGTCAGAAAAAAGGAACCGCGGTTATTCATGAAGTATAAAAGATATATATTTAAACTTTTTTTACATAAAAGTAAGTACAAAACTACGGATCGCTTCTTGTCAAGTATAGTTTGACATCTTCTCGGCATGCTTTGAAGCTTTTCGGCGTAGCTCGTCGACAAAGAGGACCAGATTTTGCGAACTTGGCAAAATGCGTTTTCATAATTCCCCACTAATTTACAATGGAGTTGGCGTCTGGGGACTGGGAAGGCCAGCCCATTACTGTGACGCCATTTTCTTGGTTTGTTGTTTCTCAATGTATTTTTCTGAGGGTAATGGTTTTGACGATGTGGGACGGTAGGATATGTTCGCCTCCTTCAGTCGTCGTTCGATGGTGTTGATACTCACATCTATTCCCTTTTTAGCAAGAATTGGGGGTGCTTGGCGTAGTCGCAAAGAAGGGTCCCGCTTAACATGTTGAACGTTCACTTTATCCTGACTTTTTGTCGTCACTCGCTTCAAGCCGTGCTCGGAAAAGTCATTAACATTATTGTACACCTTATACCTCTGATTCCACATCACAACAAACTTTTTTGATTTTTTAATTACTTTTGTAACCGTGGCGTAAGATAATTTCGGCCCCTTCGAATGCGTACATAAATGCGTACATACTTCTCACTCATTTTTGTTTGGTTGCGTTTAAGGGAAAGTTTCGAACGACACTAACCTGAGTTAGAACTGGCGTCGTAGCCCTTGAGTGGACTATTACGCAGCAAAAAGTATACGGAAATAAATCTTGAAGTTACAAGAAAAACCCGGTTCTTTGTGTATGACTGTATATTCATCTTTAATGACAACAAGGCTGCGTTTAGTGTTCTAGGCGAATTCACGTTTATTACTAAACTTGCTATTTACTGTCACCGACCTCTTCGAGGTATTATTAAGCAGTATACCATAGACTCCACAGATATAGGGATATAAAGGTAAACTGCGAAGCAGATGATTCCGCATGAACCCATTAATGGGGATATTTGGTATGCCCTGTCGTTGTATCTCCAACAGAGTATTGCTTATAGCACTCGATATGGCGCCATGCAGTGTGTTTTTTTTTTTGTTTGATGGCGTCCTACTACGCGCTTTACAGCCAAAAGGAAGTAATGAAAAAATCGAAGATGGCTCTTATGGATATACCGAAAATAGAGTTCCAGAAATGTTTCGAGGGCAATAATATCTTGACTAAGGAATTAACTCGTATTTTGAATTTTGTAAATATCCGGGAACTTTAGGGTCAAGGTGGGATTCTCTCTCGTTGCACCTCGAACAGTCCATTGCCGATAGGAAGACATCCGAAAAAGTTATATGTGCTTCTCTTTAGATGCAAAAGGAACCCTAAGCACCGCGAGGAGGAAGTAACAATTATTCACATCTTATGTAACTCTCCTGCGCTGTGCAAAAGAGCAGCTGCGGTACTTTGCGGTACTTTAAATTACTGAGTTAGAGTTCATCAAGTGCACTGGCTATATTAGTACGAGAGCTCAAATTTAAACTGTGGCATCAAAATTTAATTTTTGGCCTAAGCATGTCGTTATACTTACGGGCAACTACTCTACCTGCTGATGTGTCTAAACACATTTCTTTGCCGCAGCATTTTTTCTCATTTCAAAGGGTCTGCTTAATGATGTTAAATATTCCTCGACACAGACTAACTCTGTTACTTGTCTTGCGAAAAACTTTGCACAAAATCACTTCGTTACTTAATATTGCACAACTTCAACATGTACCAGACTAATTAACATTTCAACTCAACACAAGAAAGTTGTGAAGAATTGAATTCTATCCAAAGTTACAAAGCGCATTAAAAATGTATGTAGACGCAGTGGCATTTTTCTCTTTACTTAACAGTTAAGTTTGCTTTTATTATTATTGAAATTCAATTACGAGCTCAGCAGCAAACTGCTAGCAAATATAATAACTGTGAGAGCCAGCACTCATTACAAAAAAAATATATACGCACTTTAAGGAAATTAGAAATAAATTGAAATAGGAAACAAGATGCGACAACTTCTTGTAAATAAAATGACTGCCGTGCGTTATTGTTGCTATTATTGTACTGCTCATAGTTGTTACTGCAGCCATATTTTAAGGTTTTTTTTTCATTCGTGCTCCTAGTGTAACTGCAGTGTAAGAATTTTTATTTAATTTGCATCCAGCTAACCACCAAGTCAATCTATCTAAACAGCGAACATTGGCGTTAGCTGCAACTCCACCTCTCATACTACGCTTTTGGGATGCAAGCCAATTCAACGCCAACATCATCATTTATCCCGATTTCCCTTCCAAACTTCACTTCTTTCACGCATACTTCTGCAGTAATCTCTTTGCACACGGCACAACAAAAAATAAATATTATCCACGAATACTCAAATAATATTTGCACTCAAGCACTGCATCAATCATTGTAGACATGGTACTGCAGTGCGCATTTATATTTTCGTGAATATTTATTTCCAAGATTTTTCTGCCATCGCACATACGTTGATATTCTTTTTCATATTTTTATACGTTTTTCTTTCACATTCTCTTTGCGTTTTTTGCAACATACAACTATGCGCCGTTACCACAACACAGAGGAAAAAGAGGACATGGAACATTTGCAAGCTTATAACCGTAAGCTACTGGAGAATATTTTACCTGTGCATGTAGCGGAACATTTTCTGAGTCGAGAGAAAAATATCGATGTAAGTATTTGTATGCAGATACGCATATGACAGTTATTGTTTGTCAAAATTTAATTTTTCCTCGCCAACGCGAATGCACCGAAATACCCAAAGAACTTTTTAATAAACTTTTAAAAAATAAAAGTGACCATTTTTGTGATAATATTTTGTGGTAAATATTTTGTGGTAAATATTTGTTATTATCCAATTCATATGCGCCTTCTGCTTTGACACACAATTTCCCAACCTATTTATCCACTCTTTGGGAATATTGTTTTAAATGGTGGCCACTGCAGCTTCTGTGGCTGTAGTGAATTTATGACGATTTCTTTTCACTGTGAAACGCAGGCGGATAATAGTCACAGGGGCCGACGAGAGCGTTATTGTATCCAAAAATTGCGATATATTGACCAAATTCACTGAATTCGTGTAATATTGAGTACGAAGGCATCGGTCAATTGCGACTTATATACACAGACCATTGACTTCAGCAAACGCAATAAGAAAAGTTTTGTGATGTCAAAAGGCACAATCTTGGTGGTCAAGCCACTGATTCAGAACTTCCAGCGTGAGGTTTGTTGTGTGGTACATAGCGCCATCTTGTTGTCCACGCCCCTTTGGGCCTAAATAAATTGCTTACCATCGATCTGTAGCCTGGGCTGTTAATGGTGATGGTTTCACCAAATAAGGGAATCGAAAAGTATAGACCAGTCATTTTTTAAATGCTTTGCCAATAAGGGATCCTCGTATGGGCTCAAGTCGTCCAGTACAAAAATCTACCTCGCCGCTGGTGATAGTTTTTCGGTCAAAACTGGAATATTCTTTCAAACGCTCCAAAGCTCAGTCAGCGAGTAATCAACGTTAATTACATTCATCCCAGACGCTTAGAGTTAGTTGGCTTTTGTAACGGGTATGGAGCTGAAGTATAATTTACTGCAATATGTCCACCTAAAGCATACATACTAATGCTAGTTCCTAAACATCACAGCAGGTCATGCTGAGCAGGAACATACATACAATGATTAGACGTTGCAGAGAATGTCTTCAGTGGACTTTATTCCCTCCTCTTTCGTGAGTCTTGGTTATAGACGAACATGCTGAGTAGAAACACAAGATTAGTCGGACGTTTTGGAATGGTATAAGAAAACAATACTGAACCGAATGCAATGAGCCCTGCGCATCACCCCGAAGTGGTGCGGTAGGAAAGGACTTTCTATAAAGCATACAACCCTTGTATCACTCATCCGGAAAAGAAAACTATCTATGACACAACCGACTATAGCAAGTACAAGCAACATAACTTAAAGTAGTGCTTGACATAACCCTCACTTGGCATCCTCACTTAAATAATGTAAGAAACAAGGCGACAAGGGCCTCACACTGTACACTGCACTACAACTTGAGCTCTGAGGACTTGTGAGAATCAGAAATTTTATAGGACATATGGAAATCGCAATGAAGCTCATAAAAAAATGCAATAGTGCAAATGCATGATGAAATAGCTCCTATGCTAAATATCTTTAGGAATTTCAAGATAATTAATTATTTTGATTGGGCGCTCTGTGTGACAGGTTGCCCATACCTTGAATCTGACTTCGAAATGTGGTACACTTATGAGTGGAAGCTTACGAATGGTAGGCCTGGTGTTGATATCTTTGAGCCGAACTTTAAAAGACTGATATCCGTTATCCCCTAGTCTTTCAAGAGGAGATCCACGGCATAGCAATCATTCGAAGAGTTACAATTTTGAAGCGGATCAGTATTTTGTCAGATAATATCATATCATCCGAACTCATTGCGGAATGATTGACTGTCATCAATATTCGGGAGCAAGAATCACCATTTTGTTGGAATGGGACCTTAGGATTATGATTGTAATGAGCAGACCTAGCGAAGTTAGGAAAGATTCCATGAACCAGAACCATGGATAGTCTAGGACAGAGGCAGGATAAACTGTTTATCCTTTCCTACAGAAAATCATCAAATAGGCACCTAAACCTGGATGGAGAGGACTTCCGAACTCTGACTGGATACTATAAGGGACATTGTGGTTGACATTATAATTTTAGGAAAGGATCTGGCCGGTTTTGCGAACTGGATAATGAAACTTCAAGCCAAATCCTGTATGAATCTGCAACTCTTCCAAACGAAGACCTATACATCTATGGGGTGCGACTCTAAGGTAATTGGTTATATTGATCAAAAAGCCTGAGAAGGTACTCAAATTCATCAGAAGCCTCCACTTATTGAGCGTATAATTGGTTCAGTGCAGTATGGTCCGATAATAATAATAATAATAACAATAATATCGCGATTTTGACCCATCACTCTAAATGATTGGAGTAAATTTATATACTTATGTATATGTGGGTACGGTAGGGGGATTTCATGATTAGCTTTCACATGGCAGAAAGCCACTCAAAGGTTTGCAATAATCTGCAGAAAGGTAAGCTATATTAGAAACTATGGGCATGACCGTGTTAAGTCAGGCACAAATCCATTCGAATATGGCGGCTGGTATTGGTTTTACACAATAGTAGTACACCGGGCCTTGAAAATAGTCATGAATCCGATCTGAAGCATAGCAAAGTGATTAAAAGATAGATGACAATAGAGGCATGTAAAATCAAACTATTGTTGCCAAACAATACCACCCCAAATTTTTTGTTATCATTTTGGTGTTTCATGTCTGGGACTTCGAGCCCGGGCTTCACAGAATGGTAGTCACGCATCAACTCATGGGCTACTCAATGCGGTCACCGAGTTTACACTTCTAGGTATTTGTAGGAAATAATTATATGCATGTGCTATCTTCACATTGGATCCTATAAATAATCAACGACTGTTTTCCTTTCTTTTTCCGGCTGCCACACCAACTACTGACAACCACTGTGCTGATGTTTTTTTATCCACATCAACACCAACACAACCACAACCACTAAATCAACACTTCACTGACACTTGATTAACGCCACTAACGCTAACAAATGTCAAATAATTCACTACAACTGCAAAAACAAATTTGATGCGCGTGGACGTCGCTGTGTCGTTACGTTTTCCGTTGCAACGTTAACACTGCCGCCCACACTGTCATCGTCACTATAATTGCCAATGTTGGTTGATGTGTTGCTGATGACACTAATGCCATGGCATACACACAGGACCTATACCATGAGCAATGTGAGAGTGTCTGCATACTATTTGCGTCGATACCAAACTTTTCGGAATTTTATGTTGAACTCGAAGGTAATAATGAAGGTGTGGAATGTTTGCGATTGCTCAATGAGATTATCGCCGATTTTGATGAACTGCTAAGCGAGAAACGTTTCCGGTGAGTTGTATAACATAAATAACTACTTGCAAATATTTATAGATGTCTATCAGGTTTGTATATACGACAATATGTTTATTATGGCTATGTGCTATTATACTTTTTAATTGAATTTAAAATTAGTTTTCAAAATGTATTCAGGTATTTCGTTCTATATATAGCACTTTCATTACCTTTGTTACCAATTTTAATGTACAGGGTAGTACAAATACAAGTTAATTTCTGTGTCCTAGGTGGTTCTCATTCATTCTCTGCTCAGAATCTTGGCTGCTAGCATATATACTAGCATACATACATATATACCAGCACTTCCGAAAAGAGTGAATTGTTGTTATAAAAATTGCTTTTATTATTTTCGGGATATTGGCTTGCTTACTAGTGGGGGCAAAATAAAGACCTGTGTAAATGTAGTTGCTCTGATTCCGAAAATACAAAATACATTAATACAAAGAAAGCCAAGATTTCACTATCAAATCTATAATCTGAGATGGTTCACACAAATTTTAAAACAAGAACAAGACATAATCTCTCAAACGCCTTGCAGAACTCGAATCTTAACTCAATAAAGTTTTCCAATATAAATAGGAATTAAAAGCTAAATTAAAAACGTATTTTTTTAATTATTTTCTCTAAATGTTGCCCATTACGTCGGATGCATTATTGGCATCTGGCCTCTGTACTCCGGGCCACTGGCTGGAGAAGTGATGTGGTGATGCAATTGACATCTCGAACGATATTTTCTTTTAGTGCTAAGATGGTCACTGGATTTGTTTCATACACTTTACTTTGGAGATACCTCCATAGAAAAGAGTCTATAGGGGTAAGATCGGGCGGCCTGGGTGACCAGGATATGTCACCAAACCGGCTTGTCACTTTATTAGGGAAGAAATCATGCAATATCGCCATGGTTTAAAAAAAATATTATAAATTATTCCACTGCTTGACAATGCACACCAAACTGTCACTTTGGTGAAGTGGACTGTGAAGTGGCTGTTGGTGTTTTAATAGGGAGTTCTGACCTTCAAGTGGCCAATAATGGCAATTTCGCCTGTTTATACTGCCATTTAGTAAATTAACCAAACGAAACCACTCCAACCTTGTCTCACAAAAATTTGTACGCAAATTGTATCCGTTAGTTCCACGACAGTCCGCCTCTTCCGCAAGGACTGATCGAATTATCGTGGAAACTTTTACTGACGAGTTCAATATTTTCATTTCTTCTCGATGATCCGATGCACCCGACCGTGTTATGTTAGGCCACCGAATTCGTTGCACGGAACCTTCGCACCCAAATTCCTTCGCCATCACGTAAGCGTCGCTTATTGTGTGGTGAGCAAAATCTACGCTGAGCACACGAATCATTGGCCTTAAAATTCGTGACTAATCAACCCGCATGAATAGCGAAGCTAACACAGTCCCTTCTCCGCTCATATGCTTAGCGGTTAGGGAGAAACTTTAAATTTAAAACCCAATTCTGCCACCGAACACACTGTATTTCCTGAAGGCATAAAATACAAGAATTTTGCTGTGTAACGTTGTCAAATTCCACTTTATTTTTTATTTAAAGCTCGTAAGAGTATTCTGTCAGTCTATTTCATTCTTGAAAAGTTCTCTCAAGAAAAAAGTTTAGGAGCTACACCGCAGCGGAACGAAAAGTGCTTTGCTCTGGGATCTTGGAAATTTTACATCCAGACTGCATCAATGCTTAGCCAGTCGAGCAAGCAATTTTATTGAAATTCCTTCAAAACCAAAAATAAAAAATATGGCTAATAGCTGTCATAGCCGGGTTTTCTGAACTTTTTCATGACGAGGATTAAGAAAATTCATTGACAGGATTGCTTACGGTGCACCAAAGGGATACTTTGAGTAATGGCCGAATTCAACTACTCAACTATTATCGCCTGTTCCAGAATATGAAATATTATTCGGTGATAAAAGCGTGGAATATTTAAAAGTGTTCGAGAAAAAATATATTCATGAGTCATAAAAAAATTAGAGGTCCAACGCGACTAGATTAAAAAAAAAACAGAATTTCCCCAAAAACTTTTTTTATTTTATTATTATTTTTTTTTTAATATGTTATAAGGGCTAACAAGTTTTACTTCAGATCGACATAATAATAATAAGAAGAAACATGTATTTAAACTACCCTTCACAGAGTATTGTTAAATTTCAATATAATTATAATTTATGCATATTTATATAATAATTAGTCGATATTAGCCAATAGCCCTGGTAGGTAACGCTGTAAACATGTTAATTTATAATTTTAAATATAATTTAATAAATAAATAATAATATGATATATATGTATGTATGTAATATATATTCCAGGTACATTGAGAAGATTAAGAGTACCGGTGCGACATATATGGCAGCTTCCGGTTTGACGGCGAACACCTGTGATCAAGTGAATTTTTGTCATGTCACTGCGATGGCGGAATATGCGTTGCAGTTATTTGATAAAATCGAAGAGGTCAATACGCATTCATTCAACAACTTTCGCTTAAGAATAGGTAAGCAAAAAATATTACATAGTTCATTTATGCACTACATCTTTCAAAAATACAAAAAACAAACGCATAAGGAAGTGCCAAGTTCGGTCCGGACCGATTTTCTTGACTTCATTCATTTCTCATAAATTAATTTATCGATTTAGTGCAGTTTATTATTTTTTTGTAAAAATTTGTAGATTTGAATGTCCTGCAGCCATTATAACTATTTACAATCTTTATTTTTTTATTTTTTTAGAGGTCTTTAGAAGTTCTGGCATAGATTTACATGTACGAAAACTAATTAATTTACTAATTTTTATTCTGTTAAGAAACATTTATTAACACATCCATTCACATTTTGTGCTTTTCAGGTATCAATATCGGTCCAGTTGTTGCCGGTGTCATTGGCGCACGTAAACCGCAATATGACATATGGGGAAACGCCGTGAATGTAGCTTCGCGTATGGACTCTACTGGAATTCCAGATCATATACAGGTAAATAATGCATACAGTAGAGTGATATACCCTATATCAGCCAAAATTTACGAAAAGACAAATTTTTAACAAATTACATAAGGCAAGAGCGCTGAAAATATATAAATGCAAATATGTTACTATTCTCGTCCAGATAAAAAGCCTATTGTAAATATTACAATTGAGGGGAGCCTTAAAAATTTCAGTCTGAACATTTTTGTTTGAAATCAAATCACATTTTTTAATAGTAGGCGCCTACGACTCCTACTTCTCTTCTCGCTATCGCTTCGTCACTATGAATTAAGGTTATACCACAAAAAATGGTGTAACTCACTATGCTGAAAAATCGCTCTTCCCCGTTTAATTTGGGTCACTGAATTCAAAGAGTCAACTTAAAGTATCGAAAAAGTGCGAAAAAACCGAAAATAAGAATTAAATAGAAACAAAATGTCGAAGTCTTAAAATGTCAAAAACTCACTTCAAAAAAATAATATTCATAAATCCAATTACGCAGTACCTAAGTTTTTTTCATTCAGTTTCTTTCTGCATTAGCAGCAATATTTTTGCTTTTAGCTGTAATTAACGTTATTTAAAAAGTTTTCTGACTAATCTTCAATTCCTGGATAAATGACAGTTCGAAAATTTTTGTCAATATTTTCGATGATAAGCCTAATAAAACAGACTTCTTAGAATCACCGATTTGCTATTGCAATCCATACTGTATTGAATTCATAAATAGTATACATCTTTTGGCTGCCTGCTCCGACTTTCTACCTTAGCTACAAAGGAACTGAAGAATGTATCGATTTGCATTTTATCATACTTACTTTACTTCTGCAACCCTGTTTGCGAAGTTTGTGGGAGTCTTAAGCTATTTCAAATTGTTTGACGAAGAATTATTTATCGCTTCTCTGCCCCGAAATGCTATGAAAACGCAACTAAGTTCCCGCTGTTTGTCAATAGATGCCGCCAGCAGTGTGTGCTAGTCGATTCTAACATAACCTAAACGTCATAAACCAAGCTTACACATATGGTAAACAAACTGCTTCGGCACATTCGAGATTTTCGTTTGGTATCATATACTTTTGGTTTTGTGAAAATGTCTGATTTTGTGCCGAATAATCCGTCATTTGTTGCTGTTTTCATTTTGGGGGGGCTTTTTAAGTGGCGGGTCCCAAACCCAGTGCACAACCTGCTATGCTGGGATGCTTCGCCTTCTCACGTTAGCTCACTCCCGAACGGGTGTTCGGAAGCTACCCAGAGGATATGTGGGCTAATCCAGGACGTTGTGAGCTGCATTGAACCATATGTAGAAGAATCGTCCTGGCCACTCCCAAGTGAAAGAAAAGACTTCGTTTATTTAGGAACCAGCATTAACACCGATAACAATGTCGGCCTTGAAATCCAACGTAGAATCTCTCTTGCCAACAAGTGCTACTTTGAACTAAGTAGGCAACTGAGCAGTAAAGTTCTCTCTCGACGAACAAAACTAACACTCTACAAGACTCTCATCATGCTTGGACGATGACAACATCCGATGAAGCGACGCTTGGAGTGTTCGAGAGAAAGATTCTGCGTAAGATTTTGGATCGAATATCGCAGACGATGGAACGATGAGCTGTATATAGCGCAGCGAATAAAGATCAAGCGGCTACGTTGGCTGGGTCATGTGGTCCGAATGGATACAAACGCTCCGGTTTGAAAGTATTCGATGCGGTACCAGCTGGTGGTAGTAGAGGAAGAGGAAGGCCTCCTCTGCGTTGGAAAGATCAGGTGGAGAAGGACTTGGCTTCACTTGGTGCGTCCAATTGGCGCCGGTTAGCACGAGAAAGAAACGACTGGCGCGCTTTGTTAAACTCGGCCAAAATCGCGTAAGCGGTTATCGCGCCATTGCATTTGACACGGATTCTCATTGAGCAATCCCTCCAATTCAACGTCTGCGAAGGTTTCTGGCCTTCCTTCACGCGGACGATCGTCAACATTCAAATCACCGTCTTTGAAGGGACGGAACCAATCTCGGCACGTTGTTTCACTTAAAGCAGCACCTCCATAAACTTTTTGTAGCTCTCGATGCGCTTCAGCCGCCGTTTATTCGAAATCAAAGAGGAAAATCAACACTTCCCGCAAATTACGGATTATTCGGCACAAAATAAAAACATTTTCACAAAACCAAAAGTATATGATACCAAACGAAAATCACTAATGTGTCGAAGCAGTTTGTTTACCATATGTGTAAGCTTGGACGTTTAGTTTATGTTAGAATCGACTAGTACACACTGGTAGCGGCATCTATTGACAAACAGCGGTAACTTAGTTGCGCACCTAATATATAACTCGAAAAATAAATCGACACAGGGCCCATACCATTGCCATTAAATTATTTTAAATATTTTTTTTTTAATACTAGAATAAATCATTATTAAAATTTTGTATATTTTACTTTTATTTGCAATAAATACTACTACCACTACTAATGAACATTTGGTTGATCTCAAATTCACACGTATTAAAAATGTCGTTTATCTCCACTCTTCACAATCATGGGTTAGCCCACTTCTGCTCTCAGAATCTCACTTCAAATCATTGTCGTTTAATTATGCGCTGGATTAATCGGACATAGCAAACGCAAGACTATACATAGGGGTATCCCACGATGGGTATAAGAACGTCAGAACTCAAAAGATTCAAAATTCCAAGTTGTCTCCATTCCATTACACCTAAGTAAAGTGAAACTAAATTTTTGTCTAATGAGGTATTAGCCGAATGCTTTTGTACATGAGTTGCAAAAAAAAAACACTCGTTTAAATGTTGATTTATAGCACAAGCAACAACACAACTTGTATATATGAACCGTGTTATTTCCCACTCGTATAACGCTATGTAATTTACTGTGAAAATATTCAGAAAAACATGAAAACTTACAAACTTCAATGTAGTTCTACCAAACAAAACGAAATGAACAAAAATGCATATGGATCAAGAGCAAGTAAACTTATGGGAAAAGAAAATTTCTTTCATAATTAAAAAACTGAAAGAAGAGGGTCGACGCAGAAGGAGTTCGAAGGGGTTTTGCGGTGGTTATGCTGCTCTTGGTGTTTTTGTGATTACTGTTTAAAGGTAAATAATAAATATTTTGTTTTTAAATTCAGAAAGAACACATTTGTGCTTGGATGGGTACCTCCCTGCAGGCGTATAAAGTAGCGCGGGATAACAAAAGTCGGTGAGCTTTCCCCATGCGTCACTCCGTATATGGAGCTGATGAGTGGGAGATCTGTAACGAACATACCATTAATTTATGGAGGGGAGATGCACAAATAAATGACTCCCAATCATAATTGGGAACAGTCCCAATTGTCCCCATCGCTTCCAGCACCGACTGCATCTACGTCAATATTTGCAAAAACACCATCCATGCCACCTTTGTTGAAAAAAATGTATTCTACTTTCAAGCGATTTATTTTGATTAAAAATAGGTACATATGTATTAGCTGTGAAAGCTTTAGCATATGTATGTGTAAGCTTTTAATGGAATTGTTTATATTGTTTTATTCTCTGTTTGTTGAATTTTGTGAGTCACTGACAGTCAAAGGCAGTGCTGCATAACAGACTTACCCAGTGTTCTTTTGCAGCTTGTGTACAAAAATAAAGTACCTCAATAGACATGGCCTTGATATTTTTACACAGCAGAAGAGCCAAACCTGCCACCAGGGTTTCTTATACTTTTCAAAAAACAATTTTTTTTTGTTTTTGGGTTATGCTACACACTACTACAAAAAAATATTAAAAAAAAATGGTTTTTGTAAACCATTTGATGTAAATAATAACCTACTATAATCTCAAAGCGATCGCATTTTATTTTCTTAAAAAACAAAATCCTAAAAAATATCTATAAAAAATGAATATTTAACCAGACTACGTCCTTAAAGCATTCACTATTACTTCCACTTATTTGTACTGCGTGCAAAGCCAACCCCAAAAAGTAAATCATTCATATTGACTATTCAAACGCTACTCTATACTTCTTTTCTGCAAAATTCATATCATTCATGACTTATATTTTCCCACTGCGAAACCCTCTTTGTTTATTATAAATATTTTCCCTCACATGACAAGGGCATGCGAGTGACATTGTTCATTAGAATACCCGCAAGCATTTCTGCTTATTTCATGCTGCTGACATCTTTAGTACGCAGAAGATTTTTTGCGCTTTATTGATTTACCGGCGAACTGTTCACCATATTTATGCTATTTACACACTTTCATATTTCATTGAGTTTGCAATTTTTTCCGCTTATCATGCAGGTCACACAGGAGATGTACCAAATTCTGTCTGGGCGTGGCTTTGAGCTCACCTGTCGCGGCAGTGTTAACGTCAAGGGTAAAGGTTCCATGATTACATACTTTCTGAAGGCAAAATCAGCAAAAATACCAACACCAGTAGCGACAGACAATGAAAACGCAGTGACGACAATAAGCGAAGCAAGCCCCATGGCAGAAGCTTTAGAGCCCAACATAAATAATAAAAGTGTAGAGAGTGCATCACTTGCGTTAGTGACATCGCCCACCAAAGAGATTGCCAAAGCAGCTGACATTGAATCAGTCGATAAAACATCTGAGACGTTACCTTCATTGCAATCAGTTTCTGAAGTAGAGTCATCTTTCTTGCCCACAAATGAACCGAAAAAGCCTAGTATTGATTCTGTGGACGATGATCTCTCACCCGATTCGGAGCTGAATTCCTATATGCAGAGTGCCACTGCACAGCGTCGGAAATCACTTTGTCGTCAACATAACATATCATCTTCCTTTGGCACCACTACTAGCTCAACTTCAGCGCTCACGCCCACTGTACTGTCCAGCAGCTCCAGCGTGGTCACAATTGCTGCATTACCCACAATGCCCAAAACAGGTTCATTATCCATAGATAATTCCACGGAGAATACTAGGGGCAGCTCACTAAATACCGCTACATCCACCAGTTCAGCTAACGGGCGTAGCAGCAGTCAACCGCGCACCTACGTTGACGAACTGAAGGAAGAATTCAAAGATGAAAGTGACAAGTCATCCCTGAAAGACTCTATTGGAAATCTACAAATTTTACTGAAAAACAACATAAGTCTCTCGGATCTCAGCAACAAACAACAATTGAACCTTAGACCTAATGATGCCAAAGTGCAACAAATAAAAAAGGAAACTCTTGTAACATTTCGTACCGAGACACTTGCTCGTCGACAACGCAAATCAATTACAACGATCGCTACGACAACGCAGATACGCAGCTTCGATGATTGTGTCCCTTCCATTACAACAGCAAACGGTACGCACAAGAATGCTTATCACCTGGCTAATTGTAATGACTGCGAAATACACGACAAACAGGCATGTAACGGCTTGCAACAGCGACCCCACGACTGGCTCAACCGCCACCGGCTCGAAACTCATCGAAATCTCATCAGAAGCTCACAGTCGATGAGCCCCATCGGCCTGGCAGGTAGTGAGGTGTTTGTGATGCCCAATAGTCGCAGCATGATTGTGTTTAGTAGCAGTGGCAGCAGCAGCAGCAGCGGTAGCTCGAGTAGTAGTGGCAGTGGCACGACCGCAGGTAATACAATCGCATACATGTTGCAGGATGTGAGCACCTAAGATGGTGGTTGCAACATCATAAAGGTACAATGAAATAGTGTAAGTACTTCCATTGATCGTTCGGAGGAATATATGAAAATTTGTATGATCATAGAAAATTTACAGCACTGTACACTCAAAACTGATACGCATAAATGGGGAATTGGGTTATGGCATTTCCGCTCTAAAGACCTGCACAGTGAACTTGCAGCACTCATAACTCGAAATTGTAGGCAATTGTTAGTTGTTTAACCATTAAGGCCGTTTTTTTCTGTCCATCGTTCGTCGGGTGGAGTAGTTCACTTACGTATAGCTGAAACTTGTCTATATCACCTGGTGCATCTAAAAGTCGGCTTTGTTTCTAACTAGCAACTGTCTCCTAGGCTAGTCTCTGCAGTGGCATCCCAACAAAAACTACTTGCTTAGATTAAGATTATGCTTCTAAACAGGGAGCAGAAAAATGTGTCTTTGACGAGATGTTTTCACAGCCCGTAGCTTTGTTCGCTACATCTTACTAGTATCCGACGCCCATTATTCAGTTCACGCGGCCCAATAGCCTTGCATATTACCAACAATACGCACTTGCTCTAAGTATTGCCGGCTACAATTTTGGGACTGTTGGTGATCTATACTTAGAGTGCTCATTAATAATAAATGCTTGTCAAATCTAGCACAACATTGAATAAGAATTTTACCAAAACGTATCCTCTTAAAAAGTGTTACACATTACCTATTGTCACATAAGACCGACTTTTGAATCTACAGCTGCAAAACTCCTACAAAATAGTAACTTTCTTAGAATACTTTTCAACTTTCTTATACTTGTCATGGAAACATCACCATATTTTTTTGCAGTATAAAACTCTGATTCTATGGGAAGTTCAATATCAAGTTTTACATGCATACAGTTAGAGCGACATTATTTAAAAAGTACGAAATAACAATGCTTATTCATTTGATGTATCTTATTTCTCTTAGAATTAATACTTAGTTGGTCCTCCGTTCGCATCAATCACAGTTTGCTGTCTCCTGAGCATCGATCGGGTCTTCTTGCAAAACAGTGTTAAGTTCATTCTTATTGGAGTCACTCTTTGTACATACTGTGAGTTTCAAAAGTTCCCAACAGTGTTCGATGGGGTTCAGGTCAGGTTATTGTCGTTCTTTCAAGAAGCCGCGGTATGTTTCGAATCATTATCCCGTTGGTCAAGCCCCAAACCAACTACAGAGTCCTTCAAATCGCCTTCCAACAATATTTTATACTGATGCTGAACCATTACACCAATTACAAATACTCGTACAAGTCGTCTTATTCCACTAGCTGCCGTTGCACCCCATGCTTGTGGTTCTAAAGCTATATTTTTTTGTGCCATTTATTTATTTATTTATCCGTGCATAATACGCTTTCCCAAAATGTTCCTTATACCTGTAATGCTGGGCGAATTCGAAAGGTAACTGTCGGTTTTTATGACTGATAAGAGGTTTCATGCAAGGTTTCTGGTCGTATATCCGCCGTATATGTTTTGTAGAATCGTTCCTATGATATTTGAATGAATAGTAGTGAGTGATTCCTGTTGCGTTAGCGAGTTGCTCTGCTAGTTCTGTCGTGGTCATTCTTAGATTTTATTTTACTTATTTCAAAACCATACTCACATCCCGTTTAGAAAATATTTTGGACCTCCAATCTTAGGGACATTTTCAACGGAAGCGCTATATTTCTATTTGTTAAAAATATATTGAACCGTGGAAATCTTTAAGTTCACTAAATCACCAATGCCGAAGCGATTTTCCTTTTTTATATTGCTCAATTAAATAGAAATGTAAACAAGCAAAATAGCGAAGCAAAGTCAATTGTACGAGGTACTGATATTAAGAATTGTATAAAAACTTGTGTTCCAAGGTAATTTTCTTTCTTCGTACTTTTTCAATGATGTGTTCAATATTACTATTGCTTTTATAAAATATTCGAATGAAACTGCAGTTAGGATTTGTAAATACCTTCTGTCAAAAAAGTATCGGGAATTGTTCAATAAAACGCAAAATTATTGTTTAATCATCAAACTTTATTTTGTCACCTTCAAAATAGGGTCCAGTCATCAAAGCACCTTGTAAATGCGTTTGAAGAGATCTTCTTCAGCTCGTCCAGCGAATTCCCTTTAATGACCTCTATCGACTCAAAGCGGCGTCCGTGAGTGGTAGTTTAAGGTAGTTTTCTTTCTACAAATTGGGCCATTGCCTAGGCACAATCTCTCTCAAACGTCGCGTATATACATATATATATATATATATAATTGGCGCGTACACCCTTTTTGACTGTTTGGCCGAGCTCCTCCTCCTATTTGTGGTGTGCGTCTTGATGTTGTTCCACAAATGGAGGGACCTACAGTTTTAAGCCGACTCCGCAGATATTTTTATGAGGAGCTTTTTCATGGCAGAAATACACTCGGAGGTTTGCCATTGCCTGCCGAGGAGCGACCGCTATTAGAAAAATGTTTTTCTTTAATTTTGGTTTCACCGAGATTCGAACCAACGTTCTCTCTGTGAATTCCGAATGGTAATCACGCACCAACCCATTCGGCTACCGCGGCCGCCGTCGCTTACCTTCCAAATAATATTATTTATTTACCGTAGAGCCATTTGGAGCGAGTTTCGAGTACACAACACCATGATCCAGGCCAAAATCAATGAAAACGAGTAGCATGACTTTCACTTTTGACCGACTTTGACTTGGCTCATGTGGATAGCGCCATTTAGCCGCCTGTTAACTGGTTTGCATGTCAAACTCATATACCCACGTCTCATCACCTCTTATGATGCGCTGGATCAACGTTGGTTCCGAATTCACTTGCTCAAGCATGTCTTCAGCCAACTTTTTCCGATGAATCTTTGAAAGAAATTCAACTCTCTTGGAACGAGTCGAGCAGCCACGCGTCTCATGGCCAATTGATGGTGTAAAATGTTGCAAATTGATTCGTGAGACACGTTACGGTCTCGAGCTACCTCCCTCAAACTTAATTGATGTTTTTCCAGCCCCATTTCCTTGACGTTGTCGACGTTTTCATCCGTTGATGGGCGACCAGATCGGGACAAATCTTCCACGACTTCTCAGCTCTCTGCAGAAGCCTTATTCCACTCGTATTCCCGTGTTTTGAAAGAGCATATTCGTCATAGGCTTTCTGCAGCATTTTCAACGGTTCGGCATACGAAATTCCGTTCAAAATAAAAATTGTAAGATAAATTCTTTGTGCGATATTTTTATCCATAGTGAAAATCGCAGAGCACACCTGCGGTTAACTGATATAATTAAATGCGAAAAACAAGCTAATTGACACTACAGAGGATAGTTGTACCAACATTGTAGTAAAAAAAAATGTAGACATATTTTTTTGACAGAATGTATTTCACTCAATTTTGAAATATTCGAAAAACATGGATTATGCATGGGGTATACGAACAGTTATGTTCTTAACTATATGTATGTCGCATCATCCAAAATAATAAACCCAATGAATTTTACGAAAATATTATAAAGTAAGACGATGCATTTTTCCTTATTAAATGCGCTTATTTGACCGATTTTGGTATCTGGTAGCTTGATAAAATTTGAATACCGCCTTAACTCATATTCGTCTAGCTGTGGATAAAACGGGATTTCCTTTAATTGGGGATAAGACACTTCATTTTGGGTGTGAGTAACTGGACGTACTGTTGCTTTTTTATTAGTCGTTTCTTCCTGTCTCTGCTAAATCTCCATCGGGCTGTGCCAAACATTTTTCGTATACTCTAAAAATTACCTTGCAAGGATTACTAAAGTGCGTACCAATTTTGAGTGAACAGTTCGTTGAACTGAGTGAATAAATCTCTCCTTTAATATGTAATTATGTAAATGCGCTTGTATGAAGTACTGTACAGAAGAAACATGTGTAGGTATGTACATACATATTTGTAAGTAAGAGTGTAGTAGGCAATTGTTTGGAGAATAGTGTAGTAATGTTAAGTAATATTGTAAGTAAATATACTAATGGTCGAAAGTGTACATATATCGAACAACGAAACGAATTGCAAAGGGATAAGTGCAGGTATATACATTAGTTTAATAGGGAATTATAGATGCGTATGCACGTATGTAGATATGTTATGTTAGATACGTTGAGTACGTTTGTATAAAAGCAACAAAAACTTCCTTTAACTCCAACAACGCTGTCTTAAGGTAATGTAAAGACTTCTGAGTGCGTGCTTAAAGTTATATTAGAGCTCTGTTAGACTTAGACATTATTTTACATAACTTGGGCCGACTTATCATACCGTCAACGCGCATTTCTAGTTAGCCTAAACTTCGCTTGACTTAAAAAAAATAGAGAGCTGTAGATTTCGGATTCCTGAGTTATGTTTCTAAGTGCAAAGAGAGTCGTGAGAGAAACATGCTGCCAGGAGGCAAAAATGTGAAATATGTCCTGTCATGCGCCAAAGTGAACTGTCGCAAATAAAAACAAAGTAAACAAGCAAATAACACAAAATATTGTAAAGATGGGCATTAGAAATGATATCGCTAATGCAATCATAATGGTGCGCTGAGTAACAATCTCTCAGTTTCTACGAAAACTAATCAAATCTAAGCCTTGGCTAACACAGCTTTCAGACGTAATTTAACTTAACTTAGGCTCACCTACCATACCTTGGGATTTTTTTGCTTTGCTTTGCAACTTCTAGGAAAGAAAACAATATTTGAGTCCCTTGAAGTTGTGAAAGAGAAAGTGGCAGGCATCCTCACTGAAGAAACATGAAAAATTATAGAGATGGAGGAGGGTTATACATGCATATGTAAAGGGTGATCAATTTAGAGGTATGAGACTTCAAATTGAAATAAAACAACGAAAATTCAAATTGATTGGGCAATCTTCATTTTTTTGTGTACAACCATTCATGACATTTATTTTTTAAAGATAATCCCTTTCATACTCCTATATTGGCCGCAACTGCGCCGTAATTCGGCCATCCTTGAACACCAATTTTGAATGATTCGCTGGAGGAATTTTGTGAGTACCTCGTGACTAACTTTAGTAATGTTGGCTTCCAGTGCCTGAATCGGAGCTAGTTAATCCACAAAGCATTTAAACTTTACATACCCTCTCTAATAAAAGTCCAAAGGTGTGATATCACACGATCTGGTTACTCTGGACCGAGACGAGGGAGAAATTGCTCACCGAAACGACGATGCAGTAAATCAATTGTTCATGGGCTGTATGACAAGTCTGCCGTGTTGTTGGAACCAAATTTTGTAGAGACCACGGACCTCAATGTGCGGCATCAATCACATTAGAAGTTTTATGACGCGACAGCGTACATCATTCATTCACTGTAACATTAGCGCTAGCCTCATCTTTGAAGAAATGTGAACCGATGAATCCTCCAACCCATAGGTCGCACCAGACCGTTGTTTTCAATGGATGTATTGGCTGTTCTTGAATGGCTTCGGGCTGTTCTTCAGCCCAAATACGGCGATTTTGCTTATGGACGTAGACATTAAGCCAAAAATGGGCCTCATCGCTGAACGCTGTTGAGACGTTAGTCTTTCCATGATGAAATGTCAATGATTACAAAAGAGATTATATACTTAGTTTTACATTAGTCACATCATGTAGACATCAATCAAAACAACGCTATTAGAAAAAATACCTCCAATCTGATCACCCTTTATATGTGAAAGGTGGGAAAGTAAATACGTTTTACAGCCACAACGGATGCGCCACTGCGCTAGGTTTCAGATAGGTTGGGCCTTACATTTGCTTAAAGTCTCCACACTTTCGCACACAGAATATACGTAAATTTTATAACTGAAATGTATGCAGAAGTTTAAGATCTTGCTACGTTGGAATGCCCATTCTGGCTGAACTTTTTGTGTACAGCTTGAAGACCATTAAACTATTTTTGCATTTTTCTCGGTATGTTTCAGCAGTCAAACATATTTTTGTAACGGTTTTAGGACCATTTTAGACACAAATATGCAGCATCAAACAAAATTTAAGCAAGTGCTGCAAAATGTATTACTTAAATTTTAGGCGTTTCTTTTTACTACCTACCAGCTTTTAATTGCGGTTTCCAACTTTTGGTCTTTTCCACGCCATAACAAACGCGTTGTAGAAAATTTATATGCATCTGACGATCCTAGTTCAGTGCTATTCCTTTTGTAGATCTCGCTAAAATCGAACCTACGATAAACTCAGTAAAAGGCATGACTGTTAAACATCCGAGGTTTTCGGACTGTAATAGATCGGCGAAGTAGGCCTGGCTTGGTTGGTTGTGCCACTTGTCATGAAATCATTACATTTAGTGTAATGATTAGAATAAAAAAAATTAAAATTTTCGAAAACAAATTCTCAGATTAAGATACTTGCATATGTATAAGTCCAAAATTGCTGAGTAAAAATGAAATGGTTTCAAATATGGTAAGAATTCCATCAGGAAAATATTTTAAAAACTAATAACTATAAACATCCTAAAAATATATGGATACATAACGCAATAATATCAATACATAATCATTTTAGAGAAAGTCATTTGAAATTAGGCAGTTCCTTTCCATTCGACGCTTCTAACTAACTTTATCTTTAAACTGATACCAAATTTATTTTCAGGCCAAAATGGCTTTCTAAATATCTTGTAAAAATAAAGCCTCGAGATATCTATGTATGTAGGTTTTTTGTGCCTAATCAATTTGTGTTTTTTTTCTGCCGAAAGCCTAACCCCACCACTACTGAACTAAACCTCCGGAACTCAAAGTACCGATTCCCCCGGTACTACCGTCAAGAATTTCGTCGGGAGGCGGTTGAGGAGTTGAATCTACCTATTACCACCCACTGTAAAATCATTTCAGAAGAGAACCAACTCTGTCGGATTTATACGCCCCCTCCCACCATGTATCTGTCCATATCATAGAAAATCTAGTTTCTAAGAGTGGTATAGTCAGTTTACCTGCATTTTCACCTCTGAGTAGGTTTGCTAGTTTAGGAACTTACTTGGCGGTCGCACATCCATCTTGCCTATCGGAGTTGCTGCATTTCTTCGGCAGTCATGTGCTGTACTTTGTTCCATGTATCCTGGCTCATCAACATCAGTAGCATTAGATTCTCGTGCGTGACGTTGGAACCAAGGCTATCTATTCCAGACTTCTGAAGCGGAGACACACAGAAAGTTCATGTTCTCTGTGCACTGCTCACAGTAATGGGATCTCTTTTTGCTCCAAGCAGTAAAGCTATGCTTTAAAACAGTCATGGCCACTCAAGATTTAGCTGAGATAGTAGTCTACTTCTCCGTGCTTCCTCTGGAGAAAAGCTTCATTCAGCAAAAACCTCTATAAAAAAGGATAGTTTGCTCTTCTAGCGCCGTATGAATATTGAAAAAATAATGAAACAATTTAAAACAAACAGTTAAAAATATGTATATATGAGAACCAACATTGCGAGAATTGCAAAGTGAAAAAAATAATATAATTATCTGCACGTGACTTTACTTTTTTGATGCCATGTTTTTTCGCTCTCAAATGAGGTAAAAAGCAAACAAAAAAAATAAATTGAGTTCTAGGTATGTTGGTGGAAGTTGATGTGTAGGAGAAATTAACCGAACAAAAAGTGCGTGGTAACAAGCAAAATCTAAATTAAATAGAGGGAAAATAAAATATGGCTAACGCAAAGAGCAAAACAAGAATGGAATTTTCAAATAGCTCAGGAGAAAGGTTACCTCTAATTCGTGCTCCAGACACAATTCTAGCATTGTGGGCTGCGCTCGTGCGGTCATTTACACCTGCCAGTTACAAAACTCTTATTTACAATAGATGAATAGAAATTTGATTGGTTAATTAAGAAATGTGAATTGCGAAATATGAGTAAATATATATATGTTATATTTTGCTTTCTGTAAGCTGGACAAAGAGGCCAAGCGAAAGGGTCTAACGGTGAACGCGGACAATACAAAATACCTCCTGTCATTTACCAACCAGTCGCCGCATTAAACACCAAAAGCTTTTTTCTAAGAACGGTCGCTCCTCGGTCGCCAATGGCAAACCTCTAAGTATATTTCTGCCGTGCAAAAGTTTCTCATAAAAATCCTTCTGCCGTTAGGAGGCGGCATAAAAATGTAGGTAACTTTATTTGTGGAGGACATCAAGAAGAACATCGAACAAATAGCAGAAAGCGATGAGCCACGCACTAGAAAAATGGGTATAAGCGAAAAAGATTCGGTGACTTCGAATATCGTAAGCGCTGAAACAATAACTGTATGAGCTGTGCAGCGACATAGGCATAGTGCAGGAAATAAACGTGTTGGCTCTTAAAGTATTCCTTCTGGTACCTACTCATGGAAGTAAAGAAAATTGAAGGAAAAATCAAGTGGAGATGAACATGATTTCACATGGTGCGTTCAACTGACGCCAGTTAGCACAAGGAAGAAACGAAACTCGGCAAAAATCGGTTAAGCGATTATCGCACCATTCAAGAAGAAGATATTTTAATTTAATTCCTAGTTGACGTAAAATATAAGCCAACAACGGAAGATAAACAAAGCGACAAACTTCAAAGGCTTGACTTGGCGCTACTTTTTCTTCAAACGCCATTGCAAGTACCTAGTCTTCTTAATACGATGGCACCTGCGGTTGGCCCGTGCCATGCAAGATACCTCTTATTCATACCAATTCGACTTTTTAGTTTAAGCGGCATCACTTTTCTTTAAAGCTGGAAAGCCAATCTCAACTACAGGCATTAAAGGCCATTTTCTCAATACCAGATTAAGCACTTAATCAGATTATACTCAGTAAGTGAAATCTGAGTGTCTGGTTAGCGAACATCTGCAGTTGCAGTGGATTTAAGCAACAACTTTTTAAAGGGAAATTTATTTTTTATGAGTACATTCGTGTATTCCACTCAGCGCGAGACGAAACATGTATCAACCACTGTCAGCTACTTAGAGTTCCTATAAATAATTTATCAGCTCACTCATATTGATAGCCTATGGCATTCTGTTTAGTATCTTTCTTTGACCGCGTAGCGCTTATTATTCTAATCGACTTTAAGTATGCAACAAGTTGAGGTTAACAAATATATGCATGGCGGCACCATGCAAGAACGTTGCGTCTACGACTTTAGTTAGCCGTATATATTAGGGTGCGCCAACAGATTACTTGGATATAAAACTCACATAAATAATTTACTAAACGAGCTTAATTCGTCCTCCTCTTATCCTCGATTTGCAATTGTCTAATCAACTCTATTGAAAAGATATTCTCAGCAGGTGGCTGTAATTAAGTTTTTAATAAACAGTGTATATAAAATTGTATCTCTTAGAAAAAAGTTGCTTTGAATGAAAGCCTTCGTCAACTATATTTCTCTAAGTGAAGCAGTTTTTGTTCGACAAAGTTTCGAGAACTTGTTTGGTCTTACTTGTGTTATACCTCCTTCAAAATATCATTGACATTTTCAAACCTTTTTTTAAACTACCAAAAAATGTAAAAAATGTAAAACGACATATTCGAACTTGTCTTTATTTGCCTTGTAGCAATGGTAAAGCCGGCCTGGCCGGCAGTATGTATCTTACGCATTGGAAATCCTAAAATTGACAAATACTGGAGAAATGAAAAATTTGGGCTGCTTCGATCGTTCAATGTTTCGAATAAAGAATAGTGTCTGCAGAAATCATGTTTGGAACTTTATTTTTGAGTAATATTTGAGTCTCTTAGTCAGCTAGAGCGGAGTGTTGTTGGTAGATCCAAACTGGACTCCGCAATCTATTTGATCTTTTGTAACCTTTCTCGCAGAAATAAAGCACGATAAATCCAACGCACGGAGCAACTTACGAAACCATCACAGGGAGGAGTGGTGGCCATAATGAATTCTCATTCAAAAACATTTCGCGTTGGTATTCCGTTTGCTGAATAATTCTTAAAGTGTAAAAATTTGTTTGAGAATTCATATGCGACCATTCCACGTGTATTGTAATTGATGAGTGGCTTAACTGGCATCGCTGTTGTAGAAAAGCAAATGAGAGCCGGTTCGAATATCAGAGTTATTTTTCTTGCTTCTGTTTTTTTTTTACAAAACGCCAAGCACCAGAGTATTGCCATAATAGGTATTGAATTTTTTTGTTAAGAACTCCACAAATATGATAAATGCTGTCAATCCTGATAAAACGTCTCCGCGGGCAGCCTCTGCAGTTAAAAATTCCAACAGAGAAATTTGATGTCAGTAGTCAAAAACATAAAGCGTGTATGTATATATACTTATATGTACATTACGCTGGGTCGGCGAAAAAAATTTAGTAAAGCTTTATTTTTAGCCACATAAGAATGTGCGTCCCAGGCATGCCCTTAAACCGCCAAAACCGTGTTTTTTATTTACGACCAGATTCCGAAATGTATTTTTGGAAGATAATTTCCAATACTACATATCCCTTTTTTGAGGAGGTACATTCGTCATTTAGTAAAGTGTTTAATTCTATGGAAACTGAGTCACCGTAATCGATTGAGTTAATGCGTGACTACTCCTATACATATGTTCGCAAATTGAAAGAGGATCCAAACAAAGGCTAAACGCCGAACAAAGGATGTGAGTATACACGTTTCTTTCTCGTGCTAACCGGTGCCAGTTGGAAACACCAAGTGAAGCCTGACCTTTCCAACTCAGAGGAGATCTTCCTCTTACTCTACTACCACCAGCTGATACCGCATCGAATACTTTTAGAACCGGAGCGTTTGTATCCATTCGGGCGATATGACCCAGCCAACGAAGCTGCTGGATCTTTTTCGTTACGCTAAGTCTATGTCGTCGTAAAGCTCATACAGCTCATTGTTCCAGCGCCTACGATACTCACCGTTGCCAACGTGCAAAGGTCCAAAAATCTTACGCAGAATCTTTCTCTCAAACACTCCAAGGGCCACTTCATCGTATATTGTCATCGTTCAAGCTTCTGTGCCATACGATGGAACAGGCATGATGAGAGCTTTATAAAGTGTTAATTTTGTTCGTTTAGATAGGACTTTACTACTCAGTTGCCTACTTAGCCCAAAGAAGCTCTTATTAGCAAGTGAGATTCACCGTTTAATTTCAAGGCTGAAATTGTTATCAGTGTTAATGATGGTTCCTAGATAAACGAAATCTATTACAACCTCGAAACCTCATAACTGTCAACAGCGATGTGGGGGTCGATACGCGAGTGCGCTGGCTGTTTGTTTGGTGGCAGCCGGTACTTCGAATAGTCCTCGTTCACCGCCAGACCCATTCGCTTTCCTTCTTTATCAGTGCGGTTCTTACGGCCGACGATGTCAATATCGCCAGCAAGCGCCAGCAATTGTACGCTCTAATAAAAAACATATATGTATTTATAAAATTTAATTTATAGATGCTAAAACATGTTTCAATAAAAAAAGGAGCTTGAAAAGCTTGTAATGAAAAATATACTCATATTTGGAGTGCAATAGGGAAAATTAAAACGCAAACATTTTTGCAATATACTAAAGGGTTTTCCAGTAAGAGGTGTTATTTTGATATTCAAAGAAAAATGCTATTCTTTAATATAAATGATCGGACGTTTATTTCATTATAAAGAGGAAGGTATGCCGTTAATAGTGGAAAGTAACATCAGGCAAATAACCACCACGACTACGCTTAGAGGACAATATTCTTTTCATAAAATTTTCCATAACCGAATTGCAAAGTGGCTGCCTTACGTCCTCGATAGCCTCACGAATTCCATCTTTGAGTTCTCGAATCGATCCTAGGCTGTTGGCGTAGACCTGCTCTTTTACGTTTCCCCAAAGAAAAAGTTCACAAGATCTCGGCGGCCAATTGAGATCACCTCTTCGAGAGATAACACGGTCCGGAAACTTTTCCCGTAAAAAATCAATGGTTTCGTTGCTTGTGGGGCAAGACGGCGCTACTTGTTGAAAATTATCGTTGCCCAGATCAATACCATCCAATTGCGGCCATAAAAAATCGTTAATCATCTCTCCTGTTTAACACCTAACACCTGTTATTGGAAAACCCTTTATATAGATGGGATACTGGAATGGAAAGGTCAGCTGAGTTTATCAACAATAAAGATTTTTACTAAACAATTAGTTGTTGCTTTATCACTGCTTTATGGGGCATACAAATTGTCAACGCCCATTTCGAAAGGCTCGCAAAGCTCCTTGTGTACGTTTCACTTTTTATCAATTGTAACAGAGTTAAATTGGCGTTTATTTTAAAACATCTAATAGTTGTAGTTGTTTAAACCTGCTTTTAATTCATATAGTACAAGGTGGCGCAAAATTAATCATCCAGTTTTGTTTTTCAATATTTTTTTACTAAATGCAAATAAATGAATTTGACCGATGAAAATCTTTATTTTGAGCTTGGATTGCCAGTTTGTTAATTTTACGACACCTTGTATAACTATGGGTCATTGAGTTGTCTAGCCGCAGCAGATACTTGATTACCTAGAGGGATATAAAGTACAGAAATATTTTTCCTACAATAAACATTTCTCATTATAAATAAGAGGCAAGTTGTAAGCAAAATAAAATAAAATAAAAGATGGCTTTGCTTGTTTTTAAGGCGCCCTTTTTTATAACACTGAAATATTCTCGAGCTAAAGCTTTCTGCAAAGGCTTTGCTTTTATATAGCGGGACTTAAACGATCTAATATATGTACATACACATATCACTCACATACGCTACTAACTAACTTGTAGGAATAATATTTGCATAGTTATACTTATGTAGGTACGTAGCTGCAATAAAGCTTTAAGGAGAGAAGGAAAATACAAAGTGAAATATGTGTAAATATATTAATTTCAGTTTGAAAGCACTTGTACGTAATGTAACACTCTTGTTAATAGGATGATTGAAAATCATTGATTTCAAAGAATTTATAAGCATTTTAATGCAAAGCAAATAAAACATTTTACATACAAATTATATTTACATAAAATATTAAGAGACTATTTAAGAAACAAACTATTCAATACTAAACTAAATCTACATACAATTGTTACCAGCAGCTGAATTTTTTTAGAAAACTCATATTAGTAAATTTTAAATGTGCAACTCTGTCAATTTGCGGCTGTTCATGAAACCTTAATTTCCGTCATCAGAAGTAAAACAATATCAAAAAGCTATATTTGTGTTATGCAATATATAGTTAAATAAGCATATTTAGAAATGTATGTATGTATTGTTTGTGAAAATATGTACAAATACAACAAATGAGATGTGTGCACTTACCCAGAACTCAAAAAAAAAAAACAACAAAAATTAAAAATATGCTATTTTATGCTAAGTGAACTAATTTTAAATTTTGCAAGTTTGTTTATTAGGGGTGTCCGAATTTGTATGGAAATTTTTAAAGTTCTTTGGATTTTTAGCAACTAATCTAATCATTACCTGACTCGAATAAGGTTCTTAGTGTTGTTCTAAGGGCATTAAAAAATAAGTCAGAAACTCATATAGCGCAAATGCATTTTTAGCGGTTACGCATTATTCTCACATTTTATATATTAAGTTCTAAGTATGCAGTAAGGGAACCAAGAATTCACGGTAATAAAAAACGGAAATTCAAAAATGTATACACCTGTAATGTGTATACATTGGTAGATTGTATTAGGCGCCTTCGTCACCTCTTTTCTCGCAGAGCCCAGACCTGCTCACTTAACGAAAAATGTGTATGCAACAACAAGTTTATCAAGCAAGATTCGCCGTATGGTTATACGTCGTAAAACTGGTATGACTCACCAGTTTCAATGCTGGCAAATCTATCTTCTGATATACGGTAAGTTTCGTAAGACCAGGTTCATACAGGGAAGCTCTTTTATTTCAACTTTCCGAATTCTCTTCTGATGTTGCGCGTCGTGTTTACACTCGGCAGATCCATTTAATGCAATTTTTTAGTATCTAGTCTACAGACAACAAAAAGATAAGGAAGAACGAGAAGATAAAGGGCGTTGACAGAGCACGAGCATTGACGAGTTGAAGTAACAAATATTTCCCTTCCTTATACTCCTTAAGTGCTTCCAAGCAAATGTAATTTCTGACAGCTCATTTCCAGTGATTCTAACATATATATATTTACGCCAGGTGCTTCATTTGTTCATCACTCGCTAACGCATGGCGAAACGAAGGCGCCTATTACAGGACGCGCAACTCGAGGCATAACCAATTAAAAAAGCCTTAACTTTAGTTTGGAAAATTACTTTTATTCCAGAAACGAATCGCAAGCTGCCCGAATGTAACTTGCAGGTATTTTAGCCCACTCGCGGGCAATGTCTATTTTCAGCGACTTGAGACTGGTGAATATTTTAGTTCGGACCTTAATCTCCAAAATGGCCCAAAGAGAATAGTCCATCGGATTCGCGTGTGGTGAATTTGAGAGCCATTGTGCGGACGTTATGAAGTTCGGAACATTGTTTTGTAGCCGTTATTGGTTCATTCGAGCTTTGTGAGACGGTGCCGAGTTCTGTTGAAACGTCCATGTTTAGTTGTTGGTCTGCCACAGAAATGTTTGTCTGCTCACGGCTTCAAAGCAACCTCCAGAATACTTTCACGATAATATTTCGCATTTACCTTGACGCCGGGTTCGATGAAGTCGATTGGAGAGCACACTTCTGCGGTTACAGCGGCCCAAACCATTGCCTGTGGCGGGTGCTGCCTCCTGGTGGCCAATCGATGACTCGAATTCTCGTATGGACGGTCGGTTCCTATAGTTTTGGGAGTTTACGAATTGCTCAATTTGAAAATTTTCTCGTCAGAAAACAAAAAGTTCGAAAATTGACCGCTTTCGGCCAAGCGAAGCAACTCCTTCGATCTCTCATGTCTGACATGTTGCTGTTTGGTGTAAGATCATGCGCCTTGTGGATTTTGTAAGGCTTGACTTTGAGATAAATTTTTAGTATGCGGCGGATGCTTAGTCAGATATTTGTAGTTCTTTCGCCATATAATTGGCACTTCGTCGGATATTTCGTTCAAGTTGCTTCTACACTTTTTGCACCATTTCACGTGAGGTTGCAGTCTTTGGATGACCACCTCCTATTTGTGGTGTGCGTCTTGACGTTTTTCCACAAATGGATTCGGCTGCTAAATATAATAATTGTTTATATGTAAACATGAAGATAAACTTTGAAAAAAGCCAATAATGCGGCCAAATATTCCAACCAAATTAAAAAAAAAACACTCCTAAACATTGCTTGAGGAAAGTTATTAAATTTTGCTGACTAAGATGTCTCTCACTTGCATTAATTGTTTGGCATTAGCGCACGCCTACTTGGAACCATTAGGAAATACTATTAAATTTTATACTAATTTTTATTGCTATCCAAAAAGGTTGCAATATTACATATATTCTGAGATTGCAATCCCATTCGACTTCAATTTTTAACAGCTCTGCTAGAGAGTTAATATTTGCGTGAAACGTACTCTATATTCAATTTACTATGGGACCTGCAAAGCGAGCTCATTAAAGCTATACTTTTTTTTGAAAATTTCCCGAGTGCAAATAGATAAGTACAGAGTTACCGAGGTGGCAAGCCTGATTAAGTCGCAAACCAATTGGACGTTACATCAGTTCTTTTCTGCTGATATTCATTTTAATCCTTTTTTCAACAAATCATTCCAATCTTTTCCCAAAAAATGCAGTGAGATTTTTCAATTTCAAGTATAAAATGCATTTATGACATGAACAGTTATTAAGAAATATTTTAAAATATTACACTAAATAATCTTCGTAAATATTGCGGAGAAGTTCAGCTGAGAGAGAGAAAGATAAATACTTTCAGACAAAGAATATTACTGAGTTACTGAACACAAAATTCTTAATTTTACTGAATTCTTACTGAAGAAAGAGTTACAAGTTAGAGTTTTTCATAATTAACTCTCTCGACTCAAACGGTTTTAAAGTTAGCTTACATTTTCTTTACATGTTTTGCGCGGTGTTGTGCAGTTTTTGAACTGCAAATACCATAATTACCGTTATTTCACAAGTTACAAAGGTTTCAAATTCATACCAAAGACTATAACTGAATAGCGGTTGCTAGTTCACTTTGCTCGAATTTATTTATTTATTGTTTATATTAAGTTTCGGGCCATATTCAATAAAAATTATTTAAAGCCAATATAAATTTCTCTGCCACCATATGGGGTAGATAATTCTTGAAAAACAAGAAATGCTCGAAGTGTACAGCACCACATTACTACTCTTCCATCCAAGAAAACAATTTTATTACGGCCACTTTTTTTTTATTTTTTTGAGGGCCAGTGTAATTACTATTTAACATTCTGAAGTTACTGTTCATTATTATTATTAAGTTCATATTTATGTACGAAAAAAATAATGTATACATATCTACTCACATATGTATGTGTAGGTAAACGTAATTATCTGTTATCACTCTTACAATTAAAAAAGCAAACCAAAAAAATCCCGCATCCAAAGCATAAATGTCAAAAAAATGAAAAAAAATGCAAGAACAAACACTAAAAAATAAATAAATATTATCTTAAATAAAATGTCTTACTGTGATTGCAATCCTATTTGTATGCGTACTATGTAAATAATAATGTAAAAAATAGCTTCCAAGCTGTGTGAATTAAATATTATGCCATTAAATGAATACAACTTCTTCCGGACTGCTTTGTAATAATTAATTTGTAAATATACGAGTATACATATATATTTTTGTCATAATAATAGATCAACACAATAGACGTAATGAGTGGAAAGTTTTCCTTTTACTGAAAATCTAACACTAAAGTTTATGCGCGTAATCTACTCAGTCATGACTGCGTTCGTTAAAGAATTGTCTGTTGAATGAGTGATGAGTATAAATTTGCATTACGAGCGGCCATCAGTTGTGACCAGTTTGTTAATGGAATTTAATTAGTGTTTCAAAAACTAAGTGAAGTGAACGGGATGTGCGCATATAAGTACAGGGTGGTCCAAATGTAGCTGCCCCGCTTTTTCCTCTCAAAATCTTAACTGTCAGTTAGTGATATATTGTGGAATGAATGCAGTCAGTTAACGCTTGAAAATCGTTGGAAAATATTGCAAAATATTACCTAACACGTAAGTTCTGTGTTGGCCCTAAGTGGGTTGATAAAGAAGTTTTGATGGTGTCTAATTGCCATTTCGTCTTGACCAACTTCGCAGCTGTGATTTTAACGCGTTCGAGATATTTTTGTGAGGCATTATTCGAGACCTTTGTTTCTCGACTCCCAGACTTGATTTGGTGTTTCGCCAGAAACGCTCGACAAAGTTTTGGAAAACAGAGATGGTGACAGCGAAAAAGCGCCTACGTGAATGATATCGCACGTCAAAAATAATGAAAATTTAAGTTTAATTTAAAAAATTTAGTCACGTTTCCACGATAGTAGGATGTGCGTTTCTGGAATGACGCAACTTCTTATTCGGCTATGTATTGTCAATCGTACAACACTCACGCATATTTTTGGGCAGTGCTTTACGATGTTACGAAAACAAAAATAGAAATAAAATTGAGTTTTATGCAATACATATTTTCTTACTACCCATATCCGTAAAATTTTTGTGTTCTTTTTTTGTTTTTTTCTTTGTGTTTTTTTTTTTGTTTTTTGTTTAGCCCGAAATTGCAGTGCAGCTATTCTCCAGCTGAGGATAATGAAATAAATTTTTTTAAATATAAGTTACATAAAAGTTGTAACTTAATCGTCACATATTTAGGTTCTTCGCGCTTAAAACTCAATCGTAATACCACCAACGGTTTGATCATTTACCCGAATATCTCTTAGAGTTCTATTAACAACTTCTACCGTTTTTGCATTAGCCACGCTGTACTCATTTTACATTACTAAACACAAGCCATGTGGAATTCCAGAGGTACTTTTTGATTGAAGGTCACGACAAGGCTACGGCAAGAGCTTTTCCAGCTTAAGCTAGTAATTCTGCTGAAATTATTTTAGCCAGAAGTAGTTTTTTCTCCCCTACCAGGTTCATCAAAGCATCTAATCTCCCCCATTACATGCCCCAATGCTGTGAGTTTTTCTTCCGTTAGCTTATTGATGGCTTTTTGTGCGGATTCATTATTATTAGCATACTTTTTGAATCCTCCTAGCTAGTCACTGTGTAGCAGTCGTATGTTTATTATTGATATTCTCGTAAGTAACGAATATTCTGGCCACCGTAGCCGAATGGGCGGCTGCGTGATTGCCATTCGGCAGGGCCTGGCTTCGATACCTGGGTTATGAAACATCAAATGATAGAAAATGGTTTTTTCGGCGTGCGCCCCTCAGCAGGCAATAGCAAATCTCCAAGGGTAGTTCTGCCTTGAAAAAGCTCCTTTTCGTAAAAAACTGTCTGCCTTTCGGAGGCGACATAAAATTGTGTGCCCCTCCATTTGTGCAAAAACATCACGACGCACACCAAAAATTGGAGAAGGAGTTCGGCCAAATAAGTAAAAGAAGTGTAAGCGTCAATTAAATATAATTTTGAAGTGAATTTAAAATGAATATACCATAAATACGATT
This sequence comes from Anastrepha fraterculus, assembly GCA_037575425.1. Taxonomy (NCBI): domain Eukaryota; kingdom Metazoa; phylum Arthropoda; class Insecta; order Diptera; family Tephritidae; genus Anastrepha; species Anastrepha fraterculus. The sequence continues at coordinate 52,142 of JAYXIM010003116.1, forward strand.
TTTCGAAATATAGGGTTTTCCGTCCTGCTGGAACCACATGTCGTCTAGGTCCACATGGTTCAATATGGGCCATAAGAAATTGGAAAAATGGGCGCAATGTTTGCGTTATTGAACACTCATTTAGATAATAAAATTTTATCATTTGAACGTGCTGTTCAATCGTGTAACTTGCCATAAACAAAATGGCTGCCACAGGGCGCCAAAATCGACCCGCGCCAATTGAAAACCCCTTTACCATGTCTCGCTCCGAACACCAATTTCGCATGTGCTTTTAATATCCAAAATATACTTTGACACATTTCGACGCCAGCTCCCAATGGAGGCCAATATTTTTATCCATTCCACACATTACAAAATATAACCTATAATTGGCGCTCACACCCTTTTGAGGGTGTTTTGTCGAACTCCTCCTCCTATTTGTGGCTCGCGTATTGCTGTTTTCCCACAAATGGAGAGGCATACAGTTTTAAGCCGACTCCGAAAGGCCATTGGTTTTTTTTTTTGTTTTTTTTGTGAGGGGCTTTTTCATGGTGGGGTTTAGTATGATATTTATAAAAATGCAAATTATCTCGTTATTTTCTGTTACGCCTATCCGCATTTACAAGAAATTTTTTGGTAACATTATCCATGTACAACACGACGGCTTAATAATTTTATTGTTGTGTAAAATTAAAGAAATACCTACATTTGGATCACCTTTTGCACTTGCACATTAAGAAAAAATGATCCAGCCATTTTAAGTACGTTGATGCGTTTTTCGCCCATCCTAATCACATTACTTATAAATTTGAAGTATTGCCAAATCGTTCACATTCTTTGAATTCTAATTACTTAAATACGAGGGAGAAACATATTTCGAGCGATTTATTTTGCTGTTCAATTTAATTGAATGTCATAAACTTGTTTAACTTTTTTGTGAATTTTGTTACGAAATACTTTTAAGACTCTACTTTGCGCGCAAGAATATTTCAGTTAAAAATGTGCAAAAAACAAGAGAAGGAGTACTTAGGATTAATTAATGTTTTGTGTATGTGCAATAACTTTAAATAAAACATAAGTATACATATATACGTATACATATACATATATGCAGTATAATATATTTGAATGGATTTATTAAATGTTTAAGTATTATTGTTAATAAAATATACATACAGACATATATATATATAATTTAAGAATAAATGTGCTGTTAAATCTAAATGAAAAAAGGTGTGAAATCAATAAAAAAACTGAAGTGTTTAACCTTGTATGCATGTTTGTGTTTTGATTGAGTATGGAAAGCCCTGTCAGCCCAATCAGTAAATATAATACAATTGATAAATAATTGTAAATTTGGTAAGTAAGTCTATTTATTTATAGATCCACGTGCATATAAGAGCTTAACTCTTTAAATTGCCTTTAGGCGCCTAGATGACCCGTTCGAGCTTAGTTCTGACCCCTGTACTATAGTACAGCTTTCCAGTTAGAGGTCCCAAGTGAAGGCAAGTCTTTCTAAGGATCTGCTTTACCTTTGGTACCTCAAATAAGTGTTATAAACTACAGCACTATGAATTTTCATTATGGACGGTTGACCCAACCCGCATATCGAGAGAATATTCATTTGCTGAATTATAGATTTCTAAGCGTACAGCTCATACATACGTGTTTGCCATGATAGGTGCAGGGCATTTCAAGTTCTAGCTTATTTTTTTAGCAGTATTCCATCAGGTTTTTTTAAGAGCTTGTGAGCTTAAAATGATATAATGGAATATAGAAATATTGTTAGAATTAATATTATTTTAGTATATTGTGTACCAGCAATTTTATGGGATCCACGGCATATGCCCGCCGTGGCTACGAGTTATGTGATGCATTGCCTATGGCGATAATAGTGGTTTAAATTTTGCAATGAATCGATTGTAAAGCCGATTATGATTACGGCTCGTCATTCACCGTAACGGTAGCGTTTTCCGCATTTTGATAAAAATATGGACCAATGATGCCACCAGTGCTCTATAAACTTCACAAAATAATTTTCTTTTAAGTAAATTTCCACAATTTGGGAAAGGTTCTTTTGGCGTTAAACGATTCAAGATGACTTGCCAAATCTTACTGAGCAGAAATGTCTACACAGTTTGCCATTCTCCGCTGTCAAACCATATTTATAGTTATCTCTCATGTAGCTAAAAAAACCGCTGATATTTTGATCGTAGTTACAGGTTGCAGACGTCTCTTTTTGACAGATTTTAGATAAAAAATCTACAACTTACTACAAGGTGCGGCACTCGAAGTGTAATTCAGACTTCTCTGATGTCCGTGCCTCAGCTGTCTGTTAGTTAACTAAATGACAGTCCAGAGTACTGTTTACAATCGCATGGATGCATTTTGCCGAGAGTAAACGCGAAAAAAGAAAATTATAATGGATTTCAAACATAATAGTGTGCTTGCATTATATTTGGCTGGAAAAACACAACTAGCGATTACTCTGAGCTCGAGAATCTTAAAGTAAATACAGTTTTTGTTTATCGCGCCATTAATCGTGACAATGATACTGATAGCATCGCGAAACGTCATGGAGGTGGTCATCCAAAGACTGCAACGATCCTCTATGAAGTGGCAATCGAATGGCGAAAGAACTGAAAATATCTGACCGTAACATTCGCCTAATACTTAAAGTGATCTCAAAGTCAAGTTTTACAAGATCCGAAAGGCGCATGATCTCACACCAAAGCAGCAACAAGTGAGACTTGAGAGAGCGAAGGAATTGCTTCGCTTGACCGAAAGCGGTCAACTTCCAAACAATGTGTTTTCTGACGAGAAAATTTTTCAAATTGAGCAATTCGTAAACTTGCAAAACTATAGGATTTATTCGACCGACCGTCCATACGAGAATTTGAGTCATCGATTGGCTACTAGGAGGCAGCACCCGCCACATTAATGGTATGGGCCGATATAACCGCAGATGGGCACTCTCCAATTGATTGCATCAAGCCTGGTGTCATGCTTAATGCGAAATATTATCGGGAAAGTATTCTGGGTATTGCTTGCAAGCCGTGGGCAGACAAAGATTTCGGTGGCAGACGATGGACGTTTCAATACGTTTCAATACAATACTCGGCACCGTCTCACAAAGCTCTAGTGAACCAAGAATGGCTAAAAAACAACGTTCCGAACTTCACTACGCTCACACAATAGCTCTCAAATTGCCCATATGCGAGTCCCATGGATTATTCTCTTTGGGCCATTTTGGAAATCAAGATCTGAACTAAAAGATTCACCAGTCTCGAGGCGCTGAAAAAAGCCGCTGTCCGTGAGTGGGCCAAAATACCTGTAATCCACATTCGGGCAGCTTGCGATTCACTTCTGGACCGTCTCAAGACTATAGTCAAGGCAATTGGTGGTCATATCGAGCAAAAGTAAATTGATTCTTAATTTTTAATAAAAGTAATTTTACAAAGTAAATTTGTGGCATTTTTAATTGGTCCCTGTGAAAATGAGTTCGATTCCCATGAAAAGCCGCATATAAATAACTTAAAATGCATTGCGGATTTGTGAAAGTACTCAATATCGTATAATTGAGGACGTTTTTGGTCGTTATATTCATCTAATAATAGAAGAGCTAGCAGAAAAAATGCAGTTGAATAACACCATATAAGCACGGTCGTTCAGTTAAATTTGTTTTCTGGTGATGCCATGGGAAATCATTATGGTATTTTTTATGAAAGTGGAGTTATTGGTTACGTTATGCGGTACTAGACAAACTAGGAAGCACAGTTAGGTGAACTCGGATCCAAGGAATGTCTGCTTTCCATATAACAATAAATGTAATCCATAAATAAATATCAGTTCATATTTTACCATAAATTTCATTGTAATGAACTTTTTTCTTCAACCTTCTTCGAAATTAGTCAAAATAAAGAGCAAAACAGAAAAATCCTATTTTTCACAAACCAAAGCAAGATATTTTCAGCGATTATTTTTGCTTCTGTAAGAAGCTCAATGCATGCCAAAACCAGTGAAAAAGGTAAGAAATTAAAAATATATATCTGCGGTACTTAAAAATGGATTATAAATGTGGCGCATTTGTCACATTTTCCCATACAAATACATGTAAATACAGGCCAGACCCGGCTGCCCAACCGAAGGTTTTAAAAAGGTGTCCTACGGAGGGTTAACCAAATTGCTAAATGTTGATATTTAGATTGACCTACCTACCTTTCTTATTTATTTTTCTCCATTTGTGCAAAGAAAATAAGCTACTCTTTTAATATTTAAATATATAGAGAAAACGTGCCATTTTAGTTATTTTTTTATTCATTTAAGAATCAAAAATGTAGTATTTCTTACGGACTATGAAAACCATATTATTGCTAAGCAATTCAATCAAAAATAAAATAAGCTTATAATTTACTTATTTCATTTTAATAGCGACAGTTTAATATTTCTGAGATTTGCAAAAAAATAATATTAGATAATTAGAATTTAGTTCAGCAATTCAATTAGTAACAATTTGAGTAGTGCTTTTTAGAAGAAAAATCTAGGCCAATATGATTTAAAAGCACATTAAGTTCTCTCAAAGTTCTGGAAATCGGAGCACTAGAAGCATAATTAGTTCTAAGCATCCCTGAGCAGAAAACATTTTTTAGAAATTTTGTAAGCTTCCCTGAGGAATATTGAAATTAATTTTCTCGAGTACCAATGGGAAGTCAATCGCCCCAGTTATCAAATCAAAAACGGAAGTGAGGGAAAGAATAGTCTTCCTAATATCTAGTTCTTCTAGATTAGTGAACAAGCACCGACTTTTATTGAATGGAGTTGGATCAGTGAAATGTAAATAAGGCAAAGCATAGCGGGCAAACACTTTCTGGACACGTTCCAGCCTACTAATAGGACATGCATAATATGGTCTCGAAATACCGACGGCAGGCATATTCCAGCTTCGAACCCACAGCTTTATAGTAGGTATATGGATCAAAAAAGTCCGATATACTAAAACATCTAATAAAAGCAAGTCCAGAATATGAATTTCCAATCGTGTAATTTAAATATTTCTGAAAAGAAAATCTCGAGTCAAATACCACACCAATATCAACAATTCCACTTGGATTAGAAAATCTAGAACCAGCAATGTGGTAGAAAGAAGGTATAAGAGAACAAGATTTAGAATAAGAGATATAAAAACACATACTTATATTTAAATTTAACTTATTTCGTTTTCCCCAAGCAAAAAAGTACTCTAGTCTGCTGTACTTGCAATCACCGATTATGTCTTTAAATCATCAGCATACGAAAGAAAATTTCAGTTATTAAAACAACTGGAAATGACATAAACAAAAATTATAAACAGTAGGGGACCCAAAATACTTCCTCTGGTTGCAATAAAAGAAATTGATGACGCACCATCAACATCAACAACATTCCGAGAGGAGCGATGAATTTAATACATTTTAAAAGAGTGGAGTGAATTCCTAAACCTAAAACTGTATGATTAACCTTCTCAAATGCTTTTAAAAAGTCTGTGTACACAGTGCAAATTGAACTTTATTTTGAAAAGCATTAATACAATGACACTTTTAATGAAACCATTTTGATCTACAGAGATTAAACGATTAACTGCAAAATAAATTTCATCTTTCACAATAAGTTCAAATAATTTTGAAACCGTGGATAATTTGGAGGTTGGTCTATAATTCGCAATACTATTCTTATTGTCACTTTTAAATACTGGATTAATAGTTGCACTTTCCAGGGATGTATGAACTCTCCCCGTTGACAGGAGTTTTTGGAGCAATAATAAAAAAGGATAGGCAATTGCAGAGTTGCGTTTTTTAAAATATAAAAATATAGCACGAAAATAGATACGAGTTCTAATGAAGAATTATTAATAGTCAAAATTTAGAAAATTTAATTAGATTTAATTTGATACATCATTTAATTTGATCGATTGAGGGATTATTTAAATATTAAAAATTTTAATAATACAAGAAGTCCAGAGTAAACAAGATTGAGCTAAAATAAAAACGACAGGAACTTTGTTCTGATAACTTCGAGTTTATTTATTCAAGTCCCCTCTGGTCTCGATACACTGTTTTACGCGGTCTAAAAGCTTTTCGAAATAGTGTTTCAGGTCATTGACCGGAATATCACTCAGGATACGGACGCAAAACGTTTTCCTTTCATAACCACATGCAATTTTCCGAATAAATAGAAGTTACAGGGAGCCATATCAGACGAATAGGGTGAGTGATTGATGGTTGAAATGCGATTTCTAGTCAAAAAATCAGTCACAAGAGTGGATCAATAAGATGATGCATTATCATGCAATAAGCGCCAGCTTCCTCATTCTCGGTATTCAGGGCAAATTCGACGAATGCCATGCAACAATTGCTTCAAAACGCCAATATAAAAAATTGCATTGATGGTTTAGCCCATTGACACGAACTCCTAGTGAACAATTCCCTTGGAATCGTAAAAACAAATGAGCATCTTGATTTTTGACTTCTCCAAACGCGATTTTTTGGGTGTGGCTCATCTGGGGCCTTCCATTTGGCACTTTGACGCCTTCAGGTTCATGTTGGAAACACCACGCTTCATCGCTAGTTACAATATTGTAAAGGAAGTTCTCACCTCTTTAATGAGGCCTTTCGAATGTTGAATTCTGAGTAATTTTTGGCCCTCAGTTAACTTGTGCGGAATGAAACTTGCCTTATTGACCGTTCGTAAGCCCAAATGATCAGTTAAAAGGCGATAAATCGATATTTTGTAGATATTCAACTCCGATTCTATGAATTTCAACGATGATTTCGGTGCATTTTTGATAAATTTACGAACAATTTCGATGGAGTTTCCGATGATTACTGATTTTGTAAGCGTGTAAACTACTCATGAACGCTGACAAATGTTTCGGTTTTCGTTTTACCGATTTTAAAACAAAATTTGATATTATATTAACTCTTTCTTTGAAATTCATTTTTGTACCGATGACACAAACATACTGACACTTTAGACCCAATAACTTCGCTTCCACTGAACCGAGCGTCACCAAGATTTCACTGGAAGTCAGTTAGGGATGTAACTTCCCGGGCACTAACTCATTAAAAATATGGCGCCATCAAAAACATTTTTATGACGCCAATCTTGTTTATTTTGGACTTCACCTTGTATAGCGTTTTTCAACTCTGTTAAGTGCATGTGCCACGCGGATCTTTCCGGCACTGGTCGACACTTTTCAATATAAACCTAAATTGTCAACGACTAAAAGCTTCGTTGCTTATAGTTATAACTTAAACTGTGATTTATTGCATAAATTGTTATAAATAAATATCAAAAGTTAGATAGATACTCTTTGAAATAATCTAAGTCTTTATGGTGGCAATGCGTGGCATTTCTGAATAAAATAATTTTAAGGGAAAAAAACGATACTCTGTGTTTAAGCTCATTAGCAAAGTTCGTTAAAGTACAGAATGGCCTAGCTAATGGAAAATATGTGAGCACACCTGTTTCACTCGGAATATATTATCACTAACTCCATTGCATTTCCTTAATTATTTCTAGTAATCACACACAGAACAATAGGATTGCAGCATTGAGTAAACAATAAGATTAATAATGTGATGTGTCCAACTGGCGCCAGCTACCACAACAAAGAAACGACTGGCATACTTTGTTAAACTCCGCCGAAATAGCTGAAACGGTTATAGCGCCAATCGAGAAGAATAATAATGTTATTACAATACGTACTCAATGGTTGCAGACACCTCTTTTTACGTGATGTGTTCACATCAGATAGAAAAATCAAATTGAATGGTGAGGTGGTTCTATTTATATTTTTGGTATTTCAAAGGTAACAAAAAGCTATGCTAACAAAATTATTAAATGGAGCCTTAAGTATAGTACAGGATGCCACAGGCATGAAAGATATGTGACTTCAACGAGGTGGTGCGTCATGCCGCTAAGCTAAAGAAACAATCAACATCATGCAACAAGGAATCAATAATTTTATGTTCTGCAGCAATGAGACCAGAAAGATTTAATGATTTAATGCTTTTATAGTATTTTCTGAAGGGCCATCTCAAAGACAGCAATTTATGTGAGTAAACCAAACATCATTGAAAGGTATCATGTCCAATTTATGTCTTAATGTCATTCGAATAACCAACAGCAATTATCTTGCCTGTTCCAAAGAAGCTCTTGCTTCTGTTTCTTTCATATACCCATTATTATTGTACTAGTATTTTCGAAAGTATATGAGGCTTTAATGACAGCCTGACTTTAGATGGAACGTGAAGAAATTGAAGGAAATCGTGCTTGAAAATCGTCATACCAGCTTAAGAGAGATTTCTAGTGAACTGGTTGATGTTTTGGGTATGAGACGCACTACAGCCAGGCTCGTTCCGAAGACTTGAATTTCGTGCAAAAACACCACCGAAAGACAGTTGCTGAGGAAATGATTTCTGAAGCCCAAAGTCATCCAACATTAATGAAACGTATAATTACTGGCGACGAGACATGGCGCTTCGAAGGCGAGCCGAAATCGAAAAAACCAAAGCCGCTCAAAAGTGGAGGTGATGTTGACGGTTTTCTTCGATTGCCAAGGCGTAGTGCACCATGAGTACCCTCCATCGGACCAGACAGTCAATAAAGAATATTATTTATCCATTTTGAAGCGTCCGAGAGATGCTGTACGTCGCAAACGGCCGGAAATGTGGGCAAACAATTCTTGGATTTTGCATGATGATAACGCGCCATCGCACCGAACACAAAATGTGCTGGATTATTCGACCAAACACCAAGTAAATACATACTATCGTGCAAGCAAAGTATTCACCTGATATGGCCCGTGCGACATTGTTTTGTTTTCCAATATAGAGATAGAGAAGATCAAAGAGAATGCGACGAAGGAGCTGAAGGTCATCCCTTCGTCGGCCTGCCAGAGGTGCATGGACGTCTGGGTTAAACGTTGGCACATGTGTCTTGCTTCAGACGGATAATATTTTGATGGAGATAAAATAAATTTGCCTGAAATTTAACTCTGTTTTGTTTTATTTAAACATTCTCGGTACTTTTTTCAATGGTGTATACTAAGCCATGCAATAGTTATTTGTATTCTATTATTTGCCTTAGGCGTTAGAAAAATTATTTTTCAAATAGCTTTCCGATTACTGGAAGTAATGATATTGGGGCGATAGGATGTGACCACATTGTGTTTTTTCTCAGCTTTGGAATCATTTTAATTTCAGAAATCTTCCAAAGCACTAGTATATATTTGAATTTCAAGCAGTTCATTAATGAAGTGAGTTTTATTATTACTTTAGGTGATCTATTTTTAAGCAGATCGGCTGTGATTAAGTCTTGTCCTGGACTTTTCTTAAATTTTAATTTGAAATTTCCATGGCGGCATCATCAGTGGTAAAATTTTCAATTTAAAGAGGTTCTTGGACAGTGGGAGGAGGCAAGAAACTGCTTTTTTTCGTATGGTTCAAAGACGTTTTGTAGGTGTTGTACGATTAACCCGGCCGTATCCAGAATACTTTTTGCCCATACTTGGTTACCATTAACCTGTTTGATTGGGTGATTGTGCATCATGCAAACCATACTTTTCCCGAGTGAGTAATCCGAAGTTACTTGCGCAAATAGGTTTTGCAGCGTTATATTTAATGTTTTATTTTGGTTCTTTTGTATTTTGCATTTCATCATTCTAGTCAACCTTTTTAATTCGGTTTCAAGATATGGGGACCTGATTGTCGATTGTCCTTTTTTTGATTTTTCTTTTATTAGTTCAATTATTTCTGAGGGAGATCTGCGTATATGTATATGCCGTTAAACAGATCATGAGCTCCCATTCGAAATATGTCATTTAATTTACAATAAATAAATTAAACTCGGAAAACGTTGAAAAACTAGAGTGACCCTATATTTTAATAACTCAGTTGATAGTCTCTCAGCCACATCTGCTTTGTTGCTTTTAGATTACCTACAGGTATTCCTTCTACTCTGCTCCGAATATCGGTAATCAGGTTACGAACCTTGTTTCACAAAAAGTTTCTTTTCCTTTTTAAATCAAATATTATAACAAACTTTTTTTTGGCAAAACCAATATTTTAAATTAATCACCCCATCGGAAGATTTATAGTTTTTGCAAATGGCAAAAATTGAATGTTTATTTAAGCATATCTGATACTGGTGAACTAGCCAGCGGCAGTATACAACCAGACAAGAAAAGCGCGCTTTCTTCAAACTCAATTTTTTATTTGCTCAGATAAATTTTTTACATATTTACAAATCAATTTTTAAAGCAGTTTTTTCAATGAAATCGGATTTACAGATGTCTGCCTTAGCGTCACTCGAGTGCAAAGGGAAAAGGCCACACATTTAGTTATTTATTATGTTTGCGAGCAATCTGAGTTTACTATACGATTACAAATGAAACTATTATACCTACGATTTCCTTGTCTCAGCCAGTGATCTAGAAATCAGACCAAACCATCATCCTCACCTTGTCGATTTAGGTTCCTTTTCCGTCCCCCGAGCCTTCTGCGACTATCGTAACAAAGAACTTAACATGATTTGTATAGGTACCTTACTTCACCACTACAAGCCAGCGTGGGAGATGCGGTTATTTTACCAGTCAGTTGCATAAAATTTATTATTTCACCTTTACTTCCCGAGCAACAGCCCAGAATCTACATAGCTTAAATGAGAAGTAGATTGAATATTTATTTAACTTGCAAAGTTTAATTTTTATTCAATAATCTTAACGCACTTACAATTACATAAATGTAAATAAAATAGCAGAGCTGTTGGTTCATGCCTACGTCTTGAATAACAATAAATCTCATTAATATACATAAGTGGCAGTTTTCACAAAATAAGTAAATATAAAAAACATAAGTTTGCTAAACGAATAAAGGTAAAATTCATTTAGCAAGCAATGCTAAAAAACCAAAAAACTCCAGCGCACCGACATCAACAAGCATTCAACTTTGCCTTCCAGCGCATTATGTCAGAATGGTCCATTAAATCTTCTTAGCGCGACGCCACAGACAGTAATAGCCCAAAATGTGAAATATAAAGTAAATAGCTAAAATCGCAAGCAAATTTCTGTATAAATTGGACTCGTTAAAACTGTATTTGTCCAGCACGTCCTGACCGGTATGGAAGCACGGCAAGTCCTCACTCTCCTCAAAGCAAGCTACAGTGAATAGGTATAAAAGGAAACACGAAGAAAATAATAAATAAATTAAAACAGAAAATTAATTACAATTAAACAATGTAAGAAAGAGTGGCAGAAGGAGGGGAAATTGTATTGCATACTCGCCTAATGGTGGTATGTATGTGTGTATGTAAGGTGTATGCAAATAAAGTAGAGTAGTAGCTAACGTAGAATGTAAATTGGTAAAGATACCACAACCTCTGTTCAAGTCAAGTAGGACAGTGAACGACACGGAAATTTAGGGATCATGCAAATATATGAATTTCAGCAATGAAATAAATCTTAATTAAAGAAAAAACGATATTTTATTCTATTATCTTTTTAAAGGCATTGCTTGTGGAATAATTAAAAACTAGATTCCCAAAGTTTAAAGTCGTATAACAAAAGTTTGGGTGATAGAGCCTTGAGAAGCTCTGCTCATTAGACCAGGTCGGCCTGGCGCATCGCCTCTCTCGCAAAACTCTATTTGTAAAGTGGTCTACTATGATTTCTTAAAAAAATAATGCACCAATTTCGTTTTAATTTTTCATCCTTCTTCAAGATAAGATTGATTAGAATTTGAAGAAAGAATTTTTTTATAACAGTTAATTTTACAAGACAATACTTGGTGTAAAATATACGAAAAATAACAACAAAAATTTTAATTAATTTCCTTTCGTCCAGGCGACAGATATAAAAGGTGGCGCAGCATTAGGCATCTTTTTTGTTTTTAGATAACTTTTTTACTAAATAGAACAAAAATTATGTTGAGTGATGGAAATCTTTATTTTAACTTTTGCACGCTCCATTGCTTGTCTGTTTATATATTTTTATTTTCATTTACTTATTTATTTATTTATTAGAAATATAATTATAAATAACTATATTACATTACGAAAGGCACTAGTAGCTAGGACTATCGGCCTGGCTCTGTTTATATACTGCAGCTGTCTAGTTCACAAGTGTCATGTGATCACGTACGATGTGATTGACGTACGATGTCATTTGTAAAAACTATAAATCTTCCGATTGCGCGATTGCTTTTGTGCCACCTTCAGCATATAGTTTTTAGTAGGCATTAGACAAATTTTTAACTTTGATATGTGAGAAAATTGTATCAAAAAATATTAGAAACAATTTAGAAAATATATATGTATGTTTGCGTTTTTTGCCTTCGAAATTCAAATTTTAAAATATAAAGTCAACAAAGCCAATTTAATATTAAGGTTTTATCTTATTAATACATTCTTTTTACTTCAAGTCATAATTCCTTAAAGTGGGGTGATAATGCTAAGGATTTTTCGGCGAAGGAAATAGAAGTTTTATGCAATCGCCATTTGTGCATATAGAAGAAAATAAGGCTCGAGTCAGGGTTGAATCTCTGAGTGACACGGCGAAATTGGCGGGACCCTTCTTTGAGACTACGCCAAGCACGATCAGTTTATGCTAAAAAAAAAGTAGATGTGAGCTTCAACACCATCGAACGATGACTAAAGCAGGCGAACATATCCTATCGTCCCACATCATCAAAACCACTGCTCTCAGAAAAACACATTGAGAAACAACAAAACAAGAAAATGGCGTTACCACGATCAGTTTATGCTAAAAAAAAGTAGATGTGAGCTTCAACACCATCGAACGATGACTAAAGCAGGCGAACATATCCTATCGTCCCACATCATCAAAACCACTGCTCTCAGAAAAACACATTGAGAAACAACAAAACAAGAAAATGGCGTTACAGTAATGGACCGGCCTTACCAGTCCCCAGACGGCAACCCCATTGAAAATGTGTGGGGAATTATGAAAATGCATCTGGCCACTTTGTCGACGAGCTACGCAGAAAATGCAACTATTTTTACGAATAATCTTGCAAAATTTCAGATGAAAAGGGTAGCATATAAAATATATGAAAATACCTGATAAAATTATACTCACTTATATTTTGGACACCAGACCACTGTGCAATCGTCATTGCCTCATTTGCATACAGCATCCACGAAAGAAATTGCGTCCAGTAAAAGGCCATAGGCAAAGTGCTGCAGGTAAATTGTGCGAATACATATTTGCGTCCATAATAACTATATATTATGTGTTTGATTTGTGCAGAAACAAGTAGCCAACTCACCTAATTTTAATGAAAATTCCCGATGTTATCATGAAAATGTAATCAACAGGTACCAAATATGCCATAGCTAATGGCACTGAATTGAATGCTGTGGAAAAGAAGCAACCGCAAGCGGTAGCCACATTCATAACCAAAACGATAGATATGGCCGTTATGCTGAAGGCAAAGAATGTTGGCCGTAAACCACTTATCCAATAACTGATTATAACGAAAAGTAATGGTTCAATAATCATGCCGGGCAACTGGAAAACAGATAATCAGTTCAATCAAAAATGTATTTGAATAGTTAAGCACATATGGATATACATATATGTAGGTACAGGGTGCCCGGTGGTGCAATTAGATTTTCAATTATAAATTTCTGCCCAACCGTTGCACGTATGAGACTATAACGAGCAATCGTTATTCGAGCGGATTATTTAATCACGAGTCGCTGAGGATGGGTGAACAGCGTGCGTTCGCACTAGAAGCGTATTTCAAGACAAATGATTCGTGTGCAAATGCTCTCATCGATTTTGTTCAAGTTACAAAAGTCTATGGTTTCGTGATGGTCCAAGTGAACATTTGATTCGTTCATGGGACCGAAGAATCCGGACAACAAGTGCGGTGACAAACAGCCCACGGTCGGGGCCTAGCCGAACATCGAACATAAATGAAATCATTAAAGTCGTCGCTACAATTCCAAAAACTATTGGGCATAAAATATTGATGGACGGTTTTTGATTTCACCTCTTCAACATTCAAATCGTATAAGCGCTTAAGTCTAAAGATTACGATTTGCGTAAATAATTCGGCAAAATAATATCGGAGCGATTTTGTACCGTAAACTCTATCTTTTGGAGAGATGAAGCCTATTCTCATGTATATAGAAGTTTAAATAAGCAAAATTGGCGTTATTGGTCGCCTAAAGGACTGAACCTACTGTTAGAACATCTACAGCCACCTCACAGTCCCAAAGTGACGGCTTGGTGCGCATTGTCAAGGACCATATTTTTTTTTGAAAATCGTCGTGACGTCGTGAAAATGCTGAATGATTGTTTGATGCCAATAATGGCATGGTTTCAGCAGGAAGCCGCACACGACCAGAGTGACGAAGCGATATTGCGTGATTTCTTCCCGAACAAACTGTTAAGCTGTTTTGTGGCCAACAAGGTCGCTCGACCTAAGCCCTATGGACTTCTTCTATGTCTTCTTTGTAACAGTTATTGAAATAAACTTTTTTATTAGTAACTTTCTTTAAATTTAGATTTTAATTCCTGATTCTGCCACCGGACTCCCTGTGCATACGAGTATCAGAAAATAACCATTTCTTCGAGAGCAGCAGAAGAAGTTGTGATTCCTCCGATAATGACAATGTACTTGCACACACATTTCAAAGGGCAAATCGCCTGAGATTATTGAGGCGGTATTTAAAAATTCACAAAAAGAGCCACACTCGGCATATAAAATGTTCTATGAAGACTAGAGGAGGTGTGTACTGATACTAATGGGGATTACTTCAAAGGGAATAAAATATATTCAATGAATAAGGAAACGCTTTCATTTTATTTGGCAAATTCCGAGACTATTTGAACTTCTATCAGGAGATTTGAATTCAGTGCATGGGAATGCTTTCAGAATGAATATACAAAGAATAGAGAGTTTTGAACAAAATAACAATCCTAATTATACCCTTTAGCTGTAAAATTGTCCCGAGCTTCGTGCGAATTTCGACTAAGTGTCGTCATTGTTCCAAAGCCTTTCCTCCAAACAGCTGATGACGCTAATTCTAGCCAAATAAGGTCCTTACTGATCTTACAACTCACAATAATAAACTGGCTCCATAAGAATAACCAGAGAACTTTCTCTGGATACGGGAGGTTGCGAAGTTATCTCCAGCCTAGTAGCCTCTTAGTTTACTTAAAATAATTGGGTATTGATGAGGTATTGTGAAGAGTAGAGGGCAGTTGAAATCTTCGATTGCTCATTTCACGTTTCCTCCCGAAATATATATCTGAGGGCTTCACCCAAGATGCAGAGGTATGCCCATAAACTTTAAATTCATCACTTACCATGGCCAATATATAAGCAACATAATACTGTGCCGTTGAATACATCCCAGAGCGTGTTTCACGTAAGAATAGCGGGAATCCTTGTGGAAATACATTCAAAACTGAGTACATCGGGTGATAGGTGTTCTCTGAAATCATTACAAAAAGCGCACCCTGCACCGCCTGCACTCCAAGCTGCGAGACCGTTGTAGTGCCGGCAAAACAAGCGCCAATTATGATAGCCATAGCCATTTTCTGGAAGAAACGCATACGCTGAATAGTCGGATCTCGTAACATTGAAAGCGAGGCACGATACCAAATGACATGGAATTTCTTGTACCATGCAGCCGATTGAAAGGAATCTACTTCCGTATCGAAGGGATAATCACCCGTCTGCGCCATATGAATCTCCAGATTGACCAACATGTCGCGCTGTTTAGCCGCACCACTAACAGCAAACATGTCACACAAATATTGCGCCGAACGCTGTGAAGCTTGCTCGTAGCCAGGATCTGTGGCTAACACACCAATCAAAAAATCAGCCGGATTATAAGCTTCCGGGCAGTGATAGCCATTCTCGGCGAAAAAGTTAAGCGCATTTTGTGGTGAACCAGTGAAAGCGACACGTCCATCGGCCAGCAGTAAAACATTGTTGAACATATCGAAGAGCTGACTGGAAGGCTGATGTATGGTACACAGTATGGTAGTACCCTTCTTAGCCAAATCGTAAAGAGTCTGTACTAGTTGTTGAGCGCTAAATGAGTCCAAACCGGTGGTGGGTTCATCGCAAAACAAGATGACCGGATCATTTAGCAACTCGACGGCAAAAGCGAGTCGCTTACGTTCACCACCCGACAACATCTTCTTATCATCACCCGAACCGATGCGGGTATGCGCCGCCGACATTAGACCGGTCCGTTCCAAGAGGTCACTTATGATTGCCTTACGTTCGCTACGACTAACTCGTCGATCCAAGCGGAGATGTGCCTTGGGGGAGGAGGAGAAATTGATATAAATTTAAAAGCTTTGGAAATCATTTGCTCACCATGAATGTCAAGTGCTCCAGCACTGTTAATGTGTCGATGAATAAATCATCTTGATATACGTATCCGCTAATGCGATGCATAAATGGACCAATGCGACGGCCGTTTATTAAAATATCGCCCTGAACAATGGTACCGGCTAAAGATAATATATGTACATGGATAAGTTTAAGTACGTGCGGAAATACATACATGACTATGAGTACATATGTACATATGTATGTTAAATGTTGCTTGTCTTATCTAAACCTTGATAATCTTAGAAGCGTGAGTATTCAAACATTTGGAAGATATTGTTAGTCAAGATTAGGGGTGTCCTTATTAATAATATTCGCATTTTAAATTGTGGATCGGAACATTTGTATCTTTATAATTATAGAAATATTTATGACAATATCTAGATCAATATTAGTCAGCTATCCAGCTAGTGCACACCTTTATATGTAACTGCACGTCAGTATTTGGGGATTTTGAAAATACAGGGAATCATATACCTTCGATTTCATGCTTAACAAATGAAATAATAGTCCCAAATGCTCCTCCATATATGTAAGTCAAGGATTGGTTTTGTGCAGAGAGCATCAACGCTTTGGGCTCATCACTGAAAAGCTGTGGAACGAGATTTATGTTGAAATTGAATTGATTGAATTGAATTGAAGATTTTTGAACTGCCGCATAGAAGAAACTCGTACTGATAGTTACACTGAGCAATTGGGACAAGGCCAAAAACAAAATTTAACAATGGTCTATTGGAACGCCTCAATGATATATATGCTCCTTTTTCCTTGTTCACTCCTCTCCGGAGCGTAGGGCCTCGATAAGACTCGGCTTGCGTTGGTTTCGTGAATCTATTTGATTTCTGATGTGTACCATAATTAGAGCTTGCTCCCTTTGTTAGGTGCTCGACTAAGCTCCTCCTTCTATTTGTGGTGTGCGTCCGGATTTTTTTCCACGAATGGAGGTACCTATAATTGTAGGCCTCCTCCGAGTGGCAGATGAGTTTTATGAAAAGATTTTTCATACTAGTAAATAAAACGAAAATACATGGTGGAAAACGAATAACTATATTCTTGGACGGCTTCTCTAAAATTATCGTTTTTTTTTTTGTCGGGACAAACTAACAAGTACTGCACTAAGGCAACATTAAGTTCATTGTACTGCTCTCGGGTTCCATTTTCTTTTCAAATTTCTTAAAATCTACCCAACCTTCGAAGAAATCTAAGTAGATCTTGTGGTGCTAAGGAGTCGAGGTGGTCGCTTCTTTACACACCAGTGCCAAATACTTCAAGCATGATTCAAACGAAGGCCGGGCAGACGAAAAGTGGTCCTCCATTTTATTCCATATGATGAGCAGAGTGCACTGTCTGAAATGTCTACCTTTTCCATGTGATTGGCGCATAGAAAGTGGTCCGTCATCAGCCCAACCAGCTGACCACAGTCCCTTTTTGCTTAATGGCAGAAGGATCTACGACAGTGGATCAGGCATGACAGGTAACATCAGTTTTATCCATTTGCTGCCTCTCTCAACCTACCAAGCTCGCTTGTGGGTTGAAGTAACCCGTTAGGTAACCGTGGCTTTCATGGTTGCCGAAGGGAGTGGCAGAGCGGGTTCTGGGTCAAAGAAGTTGACTTCAGAACCCATCCTAGCCAAAGAGTCAGAGATCGTGCTGCCGACGATACTCACGTAACTCGGGTCCCATATTGCCATCAGGATATTATGTTTACTGACATAGTTTACACTGAAGTGGATGGAGGGCCGTGAGCGCAGCTTTGCTGTCACATACATATTTGTATGTTTCTCCCTCTCCATCTATTCCACAACAAAGTTCATTGCTTCATGAATAGAAATGATCAAGAATTACCTAGATTTATCAGTCAGGGTAGACTAATTGAAAACAACTTTAGATCGAGTATACCCAGGAAGATATCCCCTTTGACGACGAAGCACGTCGATTTCAAGATAAAATTTGCAACAGATCAATTGAATTGGTTCGCTGAAAAATGGCGCAACATATTGTGAGCCGAGAAAAATAAAACAAGTGACAATCTGAATCAAACAGTGTACATGAACATATTGAGAGGAGGTACGCTACTATGTATATGTCAACTCAAGTGGATGTTTCAACAAGACATCGTTACAAAGAGTGACAGTCTCCGGGCATGATATGCAGAAAATATAGTTAGGTTGACCTTAATCGTCTAGCTGCGAAACCCGAACAATTAAAGAGAATGCGCTAACAGTCTTCTCCTCTGAAAGGTCCTCACAGCTTCTGCAATGTGGATTAAATGGTAAACCTAGCTTTTCTGCGTGTGTGCCGATAGTTCATTGACCAATATACACAACTACGAGTTTGGAAATTAAATGGCGAGGGGCCCCCGGAACTATCTGCGTCCGGCGCCTTTTGTACTGGGATCAAAGAGTTTTCGAAATAGCACAGCAAGAAATGGATATCCATGTCGATGGTTTTCGAGAAAAGCGACACAACTCAAAATTAACTCAAATTCGGAGTTTTGCCGTTAAAAGCAAAAATCAACTACAGAGTTTATATATTTTTATCTGGAAAAGCGTCATAAGCGAATCTTGAAGCAATTCTGAGAGATGGCGTTAGTGTCGTTTTGTCAGGTGATCGAATTGGCGCGTCAATTATCTAGAAAACTGACCCACCTCAGTATTTTGTATTTTTGAATTGTGTCACTTTTCTCGAAAACCATCGATGTGTCCTGCGCTTTTCTGAGAAACAAGTTATGCAATTCCCCTTTAACAATAATCTGGGTAGAAGACCTCTGACACCAATTCAGTCGACTTCTTCCTAGCAGGCCCATCAGCTATTTTATTTCCCTCTATTTCCCTATGTCCTGTAATCCAGATCAGAGAAATGTTATCTGCACATCCAAGAGATTTATTATCCTCCTTATAGGAGTTTACCAGTTTGGATTTGCACCAAGGCGTCCTCAGTGCCTTGATCGCAGCGCAAACAATTTTAATATATCCGTTTGAAAAACATCAGCAATATTCGGCAGTTTGAAGGAAATAGATTGGCTGATTTAGAGAAAACCACTGCTCCAATACCCGATTCCAACTTGGAACCTTCAGTGAAGGCAGAAGTACAAGCATCAATTCAAAATTTCTCCTCATTCCAGTTCTGCCTACTTGGGAAGTTTTCCCTATGACGCCCCTCGAACACAAATATAAATAATTATCGAATATTTATGGGGCAATATAAAACAACTTCAGTCAAGTAAGCTTTAGCAAGTGATTAAAGGGGCTCGTTGTAAGCACTTCGCTGACTCTACTTATATTTTACTTCAGCGCAATAGTATTTGACATAATAAAAATATTAGAACAAAGGAGGCATGTAGGATATAGAACATTTACGTAGTTTATTAGTTTTTTTTATGAAAGTAATTACTACTAATTTCTTGAGCAACATAATTTTTAAATATTTCTCTATTTACGCATTTGTATAAAAATAAGCAAATGTTTTGAGTAAATCAACCTGTATACCTCAATTCTTAGAAATAATTAATAATTACTACTTTTATACCATTTTATGCGAAAATTGTATTTTGCACTTTTTTAGTTTAATAGTCTCCTTTTAGACTTTCATTGTTGCCACTACAATTTTCGTGAGCACAGATGTATGTGAATATTTATTTACTACAACATATTTAGTTATAAATTTTAATATAACAAAAGGTGCCCGCTTAAAAAGTTGCCTTAAGAACTTTTATGGAAAAGTCTATCATTTAAGAGTTGTACAAGGTTGTGCAAAATTTTGTGTTTGAATAACTTTTTTACTTTATAAAAAAGAACACTATTTTGAGTAATGGAAATCTCTATTTCAGCCCTTTGCTTTTCTGTATGTATACGACAACTGTCTAGTTCACAAGTGTCGAATATGATTGCCGATAGGATGATTAATTTTGTGCCACCTTGAATAATTGACTAATTGCATCATTGCTAAACTTTGAACTCACTGCACTACCATACAATTTTCCCACCTCGTCCACCTACACAAAGGAGGAATTTTAATGAACCAAATAAATACCTACATAAACAAGGACACCCCTAATACGCATGGATTCATAAAAACAAGTATTTTAAAATTTATTTACGTGCACATATTTGCTTAGTTACTAACCTGGTTGACGGAAAGCGAGTGTAGACATCAGTGTGGTTTTGCCCGAGCCACTGTCAATGTAAAACATGCATTTTAGGTATTTAAATAAATTTTTCAAAAATAGTAACTTAGAACACGTTGGCTTGCTTCGTAAATCTACTAACATACATACGAACATTTACACATGCACGCACTAAAGAACACAAACATTTTAATTCACCAAGCAAGCAACAGCATTTTAGTTGTTTGCGTAAATATCTGCCTCCACTGGGAGCTGCTCGACATAGGAGCGTGCTTGGCACACACTCACACACACGCCTATAGTTTATAGATATCTTGCTTCAGATCACTGCAGTGCACTATAGCGTTGCATATTTGGGCAAATGTTGTGCTTTTATTTTATTGTTCATTTTGTTTTTCTTCTTTTCTCTTGCAACACTCATGTTTTTGAGTAATTAATTTTTATGATGTTTTTAAATGCTTTCAGAGTTTATCTAAAGCTTTTTCATAGACACAACTTCTGTTTGTACAGACTGGCACGCTTTGATATACTTATGTGGATTTTTATTTCGGTGAAAAAATAAATTTAATTTTCTCTTTCTTCAGGAAGGTTACTTTAGCGCTGTTTTCTACTCTGGTATAGGATGTCCGTATTGCTCAATGAAATGCTTTGAGTTGCATTGAGAGTTTTATAAAAAGTTTGACTTTTGAATTTAAGATATTTAAAACTGCAGAAGCAGCGTCTGCCTAGTACAGTAAAGTTTCGTCTAGACAGAGCTAGAAGGTTGCCTTGAATTACGTACTTTTTTACAAATAGCGTTGTACGTCAATCATACTTAACTCTTGTGAACTAGACAGTTGCCTTTATTTTTAAGAATTTAAAGAGTAGGTATCAGTTCTTTTATATCATATCGTCCCCTTAGTATTAAAATAGCCTATAAATTTTTTGATGTTTTGAGAAAATGAATTTCAAACTTTTTGTCGAAAGTAGCTCTCACTCAAATCTCATTATGTCTGTAAATATTTATTATTTTTTGACTGACGTTTTGACCCACTTTGTGGAACTAGAATTTGAGAAAATGTTGACCACATATAAAATCGACGATGGAGAATCCAAAAATTCAATAAAAAAATAATAGCCTATGAGCACGCGCTTAACGGTCATAAAAATATTCTTTTCATATATGAAAAAATGTTCATTTTTAAAGAAGTTTTTAACAAGCAAAACGACAAAATCTATGCTAAAACTTCTAAAAAAGCAAAAAAATGTTGGAAAGGTTTAGCGTGGCCACCATCCTACCTCCGTAATGGTTTGGTGAGGAGTGTCTTTTAAAAGCGGTACATTTCTTCAATTCTGCCGAAAAGGGGTTAAGACCGGAGAAAAAATGTACTAGGATGATGTCTTCGAAAACGTGGTGAAGCAGTTGAGTGGTACTGTCTTCAATGGAGAGCGTTGGATCTTCCAGCGAGATTCCGCTATAGCCCAAAAGACAAAAACCACCCAGCAGTGGCTAAGAAAGAAAATCTGGCTTCATAGCCGCAGAAGATTGGCCGTCTTGAAGTCCAGATTTGAATACATTGGACTAAAGTTTGTAGTCAAACTTGAAGGTTATGGCCTGTCGAAGACCTCACAGAAATTTGGAGAGTCTCAAACTATTTGTGGTTCGAGCAGCGACGCAATATCCATGGAAATCGTGCGTGCTGCAATTGCTGAATGGCCTAAGCGTTTGAAGGCTTGTGTATAAACAAATGGTGACAAACGAATGCTAATTTGAAATTACTGACTACATTAAAAAATATTATAATTTCATATCTATAACGGACATAATTTGTAACAGAACTTATGGCAGAACTAAGTGCATATGTATGCATGTGTGTACGAGTACTATATGTTCACGCATATGGCTTGACGAAACTGGAGGCTAAACTACATTTTTCCCCATTTGTTGTTTTATTTAATATGTACATGAATATAAACATAAATATAAAAATAGGTACAGCAGGCAGCTCTAGAGATGGCTCACATCGTCACTAAATGCGTGCATACTTCTTTCGGAAACATTTACACTCATTGAAAATTAACCAAAGGAATTCCTTCCCAAGGGGGTAGGGATATTGCTACTAGAGTAATATTTTCACTAATTTTGTCGGTGCCTGACTAAACCTTAAAGATGTGCTTCCTTGAAAGGTCAGAGCCTAAAAGCCTGCCGAGGGCTGGTCACACACAAAGCTTGCTTTTGAAAGCTTGCATTTCCTTTTGAGGCGTAACTAAATGGGTGTGCTACCAAAGTGTAGAGTCCTGCCGGAACTCGTGCGAAATTTTTCGACTCATATAAAGTATTTTAAGAGATAGTAGAAAGGTATTAGTTTGATACAATTAGAAGAAGTCTTTGGCTTTAGCATGCTATAAAGAAAACGAGCGTTCCAGACAACAAGTTTCTTCCCAAATTTTCTCAACTGTACTGCCTTCACTTATTTTTCTACTATATTTTCATAGGCTTTATTTTATAGTTCGGTTGCCGAGAGTGCATTGGTGTCCTTTGTTTCATACTTCTTATTATACTTTTTTTCATGGTATTCTCTTGCAGGTAAAGTACAATTTTCTGGTGAGCCTTTATAATGTTTTTCTTTTTTTGGCTTTTAATTTCTTTATACGTTCTAAAGAATGGGAAAATGACTATTTTAATTTCCTATATGAAGTATAGTAGATAATTATAATTATTGAATAATTATATCTTGAACAAAAGAATACTATTATAGATATTATTTCTAATACACAAACAAATTTAAAAATAAAATATAACCTCTTCTGAGAACACTTTCCATTTTACATTAAAAAAATCAGCATTAACGGTACAATCTTGATTCTCTAACTAAATGTCATTTAACAGTTGTACCACACATTACTCCTTTTTCATTGGATTATTCCCAAACATATCAATTTGAGGTCACAGCTAATTTCTGCAGAAGCTGTCTAGATTTCGCACTACTGTGCCACTGTCCTACCCTATCCAGACGAAGATTCACCACTTTAGGTAGTCGATTCTTTTATGAGTTGGAAGTACTATGGAAATAAGGGATCTTCCCAAGTCTCTGAAAAGCTCACATAGATTTTAAGGGCGCTAGGACATGGTCACCATGCGGTATCACAATGCGCCATGAGCCTGAGTGGTATTCATGGTGGACAACTGCTACAACTTAACCTAACTTATGAACACTGCTGGTAATCAATAGAAAACAACAAAACGGCTAAGTATAAGGTTGCGCAAAACTAATCGTCCTATCGGAAGATTTATAATTTTTCCAAATGGCGTCGTACATCAATCATATTTGATACTTGTAAAATAGTTGACTAAAGTATATCAACAGACAAGCAATGGAGCACGCAAAGGTCGAAATAGAGATTTCCATCAGTTAAAATAATTTTTTTTTTTAGTAAAATAATTACTCAAAACCAAATTGGATGATTAATTTTGCTCCACTTTTTATATACATGCATATAATTTATTTGGAATTTGTACGAATGTGAATGTGTTCTTCTGAATGAAATTACTTTATGTTGCTGAGTGCATGTGTAAATACTACTAATGTGCTCAGGTAAATATTTGGTTGGGTTAGTTAGTTGGTTAAAATGGCGACTCATCCAGAATCCAACTAGCGCTTCTGCACCATTTTGTTGCCACATCCTGGCTACCAACTTGTTTAACGGTTAATTACAGCATGACTACACCCAGCCTGTGCAGTTTAAGAAGCTTATTAGGTTATTGACGTCTAAGCCCGACAGTTCTTCGGGACTCTTGAATTGTGGCTTACCCAAGGTTTACATTCCCTCCTTCCATAAGGCAGGGCTTGATTTGACACTTCTAGAAAAAAAAGTGGGGAGCTGAGCTCTTCAATATTTGATTACCAATATTGCATGCATTTAACTATTCATATATCTATCACACAAAAACTATTTATATGTCATAGAGCGTTTTTTAATTTAATACGACTTTCTGTTAATGAAATGAAAAATGATTTTCATGTGGCTATTTCATTGTTTTCTGCTTATAAGTCATTACTTTCTAGCTTTACTAGCTCAAACCTCTTCCGGTATAGGAGCAATGGCATTCCATTTATTCATTTCATGTTTTGCTCTTTAACCACCAGAAGCCATAAAAGAAACGTAATCTGAAACTTGACCCGGTTTTTGCAACGAATGCAACACATTCACAGAAATTCAGTAACGGGTAATAAAGTATATAAGTGGGAGTGTAAGCAGATTTACGTAAATACCCTGTCGGAAATAGTCATGTCTAGTCATATACCTGAAAATATGTCGACTTTGGGCGCTAAACATTCTAGGATGCATCTTTTTCCGCACAGCGATGTTCGTTTACACATGCCAGAGTGAGGTAAGAAATGAAGATTACCCTGCCGTTGGGTGCAATGCCTTTTGCAACAAGAATAGGCACAGTGTGCCAAATTATATAAGTACACATAAATTTAAAGTTAAAGTTAAGTTGAAAAAAATATAAATGTGAGTACTTTTATTTTTAAACAAAATTATTATTAAATTAAATTATCATTTTACATATTATAAAAATCGATGGAATATATTTAAGTACCAACAAGCGACTCATAGAAAGGTACATCATTACTGCAACAACCGCTTTTATCAACTAGATCAGCTGCACCTAACCGAAGGTTACACGGGCATTTGTTTCGTTCGCTAATTTGTAATCTCTTCCAGTATCAGTTACCGGTCACGAACCGCTGAATCGCCAACCATTTAGTATAAACTAGTAGTCCGAGGTAAATTTACTCGCAATACTTTCGATACACATTTTTAGCATATGTATGTATGTACATATATATCCTTGTCCTATGCAGTTGATCATCGGCACCGCAGCATTACAGTGAAAATAGCAAAACACGCATAGGGGGAGAATAACAATTAACAACTAAGAATGCAAAATAAGCGAACTTAAATTATATAAATTACCATTTTATTTTCAAGTATCTGATGCTAGTTGCCTTAATTGTGTCACATAGTCATTTATAATTATACTAGGTGTGCTCAAAAAGTATCGCGAATTTTGTGTGTTTTTTTTTAATTATTTACTTATTAATTAATATCTATTTTGTCCCCTTCAAAGTAATCCCCATGAAATATAATGCACTTGTGCCAACGTTTTTTCCAATCTTCGAAGCACTTCAAAAAATGATTTTTTGATCTTATTCAGGTCCTCCTTCGATGCCATCGTAGTGTCGTCCTTTCATGGGCCTCTTCAGTTTCGGGAAGAATAAAAAGTCACAGGGGGCCAGATGTGAGGAATACGGTGGCTGTGGCATCATTAGTGTGTTGTTTTTGGCCAAAAAGTCGCGCACAAGCAGGAGCGTTATCGTGGTGCAAGAGCCAATTTTTGTTCTTCCACAAATTCGAAGGTTTCTGGCGGATTGCTTCTCGCAAATTGCGCATAACTTGCAGGTAATATTCCTTATTGACCATTCTACCCTGTGGCAAGAACTCATGATGCACAATGCTCCTGCAATCGAAGAAAACTGTAAGCAAAACTTTTACATTCGACCGAACTTGGCGCGCTTTTTACGGTCTTGGTTCGTGAGGCAGCTTTCATTGAGATGATTGAGCTTTCGTTTCCACTTCATAACCATAAACCCACGGTTCGTCACCAGTTATGACCCTCTGGAGCAATTTTGGGTCGTCGCGGACAGGGACCAATATCGCATTAGCAATGTCCATGCGATGCGGCTTTTGGTCGAAATTGAGCAGTTTTGGTACGAATTTTGCGGCGGCCCGTCTCATGCCAAATCATTGAAAAAAAATCGAATGGCACAAGCCAATCGATATGTCTAGGTACTCAGAACATTATCCGTTCGCTGCGTTTTGGGTGTATCCCTCCAATTTTCTTTTAGCGGATAGCTACAAAACGAAGCGCTCAAAACACACTATAATTGTTTAAGGACTTATAAGCTACTTTACATAAGTACGTCCTAAAAGTCATACCTTACAAAATTTCTAAATGGGTGGCTACATCGCTGTATAATTAAATGTATGTATTTAAATCAGCGACAGGCAGAAAGCGAATTGAAGGGGTAGTTAAGGTGGTATTTACCAGCCGTATGCCGCGACGGTAGTCGAGAGTAATTGCTTTGCAGTATTGGTGATTAGTTGGAATAACATTTGCTCCTCGGCAAAAAATGGGAAGCATTCGGGAGCAGTTATTTGAGTCATTGTGAATTAAAATTGGTATATACATATGTATGTTTACATACATTAGGGTGGCTCATAAAAACGTCGAAATATCAAATATTTGTTACCATCTCATAGATTTGTTCTTTGAAAAGATTCGTTTTTATTTAATATGAATTCGGTTAATACATATTTAATGTTGTCGGAAAATAATCTTTTTATTGCAATTTTATTATTTCATATTTTTAGTACTTCTACCGGTGTACCGATTCACTAGCATAGAATAGCACTAAAATTTAACCACTAAACCATCCACAGATGGTGAAACGATTTTTATGTTGCTTGTTAAAAATTCACCATAATAAAAAATAATATAAAAATAACGTGTCATATCATAAAAAAATTAGAGTGACTTTGTCTTTGAATACGAACGATTTATGGCCCTATTTGAAAGCCCTATATTTACAGCTTACTCATGTCGAAATGCTGATGCTTCATATCTGTATGTATGTAAAATGTTTCGTACACATGTTGGCTATAAACAAAGTTTGAAGTGCTGTGTTTAAGGCCTATAATAAGTTGTATCGTAAATACTAACTATTATGTGGGGATTACAAAATAGGTGTAAAATTAAAAATTTTGTCGATAGCAAAATTTACGTTACCACCACAGTACGAGTATATACCTGGTAGTATACGGTTCGCACAAAATTATAATTATTTTGACAAATCAGCTTTTTCATTGCTTAGCGCAGTAAGGAAATTATAATAGCTCGTTTCTGTGACAAGTCGATGCAAATCGCTTTATTAATAGTGAAAAAGTGTTTTTGTAAGCATTAATCGGCAAAATGTGGAACAGTAAGGGAAATGGTATGTCAATCGGTATATTCCTTGGGAAATGGAACCAACAATTGTTTGTGGCAAGGTTAAGAAAATTAAGCGTGAAACTCGAGCTGTAAATACAGAAATTTTAATATGATAAGTAGATATTTATCTTTCTTTCAGCGAGTCTTTCAAGAGTGTCGCCTAGAAGTCAGTAGTGAATAATTCCTACCCTGTACCGTTTTATGTCATCTGTGATATTTATACAATTTTACACGATAGAACAACGCGTTAAGATTATTGAAACTTATTATGAAAAAGACCGATGTTTAGAAACAACATATCGCGAAATTCGTGATTTTTTTATGAAAATATGGAAATAATCGTCCGAATGAGTTGACAACTCAAAGGTTGGTGAAAAAACTTCAAGAAACTGGTTCCGTTGAGGCTAGAAAAAGAACTGGTAGACCAAAAGCTGTACGTTCTACTAAGAATATTGTTACTGTAGTGCACAGTGTTGCTGAGCTACCTTCAACATCGATATCTGGACGTTCTAACCGATGAGGCGTTCATAAATCGACTGTTTGCCGGATTTTACATGTAGACGTGCTCCTATGGTGGGCATTTAAATAATGCTACATTTCACATATACTTATTAAGAGCTGTATTTTGAATAAAAATAGTGAAACCTGAGGGGCTCTAAAATTTAAAATGCTTTATTTTAAAACAACATTTAGGCGCGACTTTTACTTTCTAAACATATCGCTTGATCATCGTACTGTGTGGGTCCTCTTATTCACATTTTCTGCTAGATCCAACATTTCGATCAATATTTAGATTCACACTAAAGTTTTTCAAATTCCAGCTCACAGTTTGACGATACACTTGGTGTTGATAACTTTTATGTAACCCCATTTCGCTTTTTGTTGAAAAATTTTCACAATAAAGTCATAAGTTCAAACACTGTAATATAACTTTTTGGCTGTGTGTTTGATAAGCAAATAAAATAAATAAAGTCTGAGTTTCCATTTTGAGCAAATACTTTCATGGAATGAAATAACATTATTTAGGCTCCATCTGACATTAAAAGTAAAGACTTGTTATATAGATTTTTACTTATCTGATACTTGATACGAAAGTAGGAAACAAAAAAAAATGTTGTTATATTTCATGCACACTCCTAACCACATATCGCTCATTTGCTGCAAAAGTGTCATTATCAAAAAAGTAATTGCTTGTAGTTAAATATGCAGAAATGACCACCAGCTTTTCTTTTATGCTTCGTAAAAAAAGGATAGCGACATTATCTCATTACATAAAAATGTGTATTAATAGAGAGACACAGTAAATTGCAAACTTCGAAGCCGTTTTTCTTCACATGTTTTTTTTTTATTATGACCCTCACGCGGTCTTACTGTTCATTCTTTAGGTGTAAAGTAGTATTTGTTCATTGCACTATTATTTCTAACGGTATTATGAACACCACTTAGTCTAACGAAAAAGTTTAAATATCTTATCGAAATTCCACCGGCACTCTCACTAGTTCTCTTACTGCTTCTTATACTTTTCTTTTCTTTCTTTTAAACACAGTTCATCCCATTTATAAAATACAACTTTTAAACCAGCTTCATTTCATTTATTTCAAGTCAGATTTCTTCTGATTTATATAGCTTTTTACACGTAACCACAGTATCAAATATGACTGAGAGAAGGCACAAAGAAACGCAAATTTGAGAAAATTTTTAAACATGTATGGAATATTAATTTTTTGGCCGTGAATGGGTTAAGTTTACTTTTTTCCATTTTAACTATAAATGAATTTCTGCCTTCATCTGATTAAAAGCCGTGTGGTCTTTTCTTTTCGGAAAAATGCACTTACTACAATAAGGGCCGATACTCTGAACGACATTCTGGTCTACGAACACTCGAAAACAATCACCAAAAAAACTCATTCAACATTCATTAAGATCATGCAAAGTGTTGTTTGAGTCAGCAAAAGACTATTTTGAACACAATTAATTCGCTTTGTTGGAGAAATAAAAAAAGACACTTATTGTTCTTATTTTTAAAAATTTCTTATTTTTCGAATCTTATCAGCGTAGTGCTGTCGCTGTTTTAGACTCGAATAATTTTGTAGATAAAATCTCCTAATCTGGTTTATTACGTTGATGTTTTAATTTTAATTTTCACTTTCTCCTTTGCACTATACGTATATAAGTATGTATATTTCCGCAAATACATACAAATTGCCCATTTAGGCTCATCCACTTATCTTTGCACTTAAACGATTCGCTAAAATCTAGACGGTGTTGAATTTATTGCAAGACAAACAAGCAGCAAAAACTGCTGACGGCATTATCAATTACATTTTTTTCTGCAATTTTTTTGCAAGAACATAAAGGCGCGCAACGTAAAAAGGTAAGTATTTTTATCTTAAAAATCATGAGAAGTCAGAATTTTTCCATACAACCACAAATATACCATCTTTTACTTTCCACCGACGTACGTTCAACGCACAAGCAATCAATATTTTACAGAAATGCGCAAGGGCTGTGCAAAAGCCACAAAAAGCAATATTGGCAAAGGTGTTGACGGTGATAAGATAAAGGTCCTGCCATGCGAGATCACGCATACACAGAGACACACATTAACTCCTTTTTAGCACACACTCACACACACACGAACACATGCACCCACCTGGAGCCCATTAAAGCCATCAGATTGCCCGGCTGCACCGCACCTGTCGAATTGTTAATGATGCGCTTCATTTTGTGCAAGCCACCACCACCGCTTGCATCATTCGGATCACCCGTCGTATAGACGCACAAATCCCGCCAAACCAATGTAGCACCCTGCTCGGTGGGCGACCATTTGCTATAGCTACGCAGTGGCAGACTACGTTCCGAGCTATTACGCGTCGATGTGGTGTGTGGGGGTGTGCTGGAAATATCGGTGATAGCAAGGCGGCTGTCAGCACCATTTACGCCAGGACTAGCACCAGCCCCACTGCCGCCATTAACGCTGCTGCCTCTATGTCCATTATTATTGTTGTACTTGTTATTGTTATTGTTCGGTGCTCCAACGACATCCTGCATCTCAATTTGCTCACCAGCATCCACGTGCTTTACAGTGTCGGTGAAGTCGGCGTGTGGCGGATTAACACTTCCCGCTTGCTCTATCATGATGAGATTATCCCTTAACATTTTTATTGTTTCCTAAAAGGATTTTTCGCTATTTTATTTCGCCTCCTTCGCTCTTGACAATTCTCACAAAGTGTTAGTGTTTCTGTATACTTGAATCTGAAATGAAAAGCGTTCACGTATTCGCTACGTATCGCGCGCGGCGAGCAACTGATTGTTAGGCTTCTGCGAAATTGACTATGAACCTTGGGCAACAAACATACGGATCTTTTAAATGGATCTACATACAAACTGGTACCACTTACACATATGTACATAAGCAGATCTCAGTGGAATGTGTGCGCTACTCTATATATTTTATTTCTAAGTTACTTGTGTTTAGTCCAAGGCGGAAACAGTAAACACAAATTGTCTGTCCTCTAATCCCACTGCCGTCGTTGAAAGATATGCATGAGTGGCATTCTAACTGTCACAAACTTATCCCCTGCGCTTGAAAGGGCCTCTACATACTTGGTATTTATATAGGTAGATGCCGGCCGGCTTACAAAGCTGCCCAGATAAAAAGTTTAGAGCAAAGCTAATGTTAGGTAAATTATTAAATTTAAATTAAAGGTACAAGTACACCCCGAATTGCAGTGTAAAAGAGGTGAAGTGCTATTTACACAGGGTGTCTCATTAATACCTTCTAATTTGAAATTACAAAAACCCCTACTCAGTGTATATTAGAAAATGTTTGATGATTTACTGTCATAAATAATGAAAATGTGAAGATATTAACAAATTAGTTAGGTCAGGTTGGATGATTGCTTTCAATGATAAGAAGGTTTACTTGTCCGTGAATCCTAAATTCATTCATTGTAAAACTGGAAGGAAAACAAGAAAGAGCGAGATGTAAGGGCAAATAACTGAGCAATGCTTAGTCATTGTAATATCCAAGCCTGATAGCTCCTCACGAATAGCTAAAAAATGAGAAATAAAAAGCATAAATTAAAATTTCAACGTCGCAAAAGCTAAGCGGATCATGAATAGGTACTGAGATGATTCCATTACATCCACCAGACAGCTGTCACAAAAGAGACTTGCAGCAAAGCTAAGTCTCCCCAGTTAACGACCATGGACGAGAATTGAGGCTTTGTTAGTCCTAGGAGTTCCGTGAAGCGTCTCCGATCCACGCATCAGTAAAAGCCTCTCATAACTTTACACGTCAGTATTCTTGCCCTTGCGTTAATGCGTAGACTACCTTTCCAGGTGTAGACTACAAGTAGCTAAGATAACTTGAATCATATCTTTCCCCGGTGCAACCACATCTCTGATCCGCTGCCTGGACCAACGAATTATCATTAGCATTTTAGCAAATTGCCGAATTTGCGCAAAGTTATGTGTTTCGCCAATTTGATAAGAGAAAGTTACGCAGCTGAGTACTGATAAGTAAAATATAACTCAGTCATTGCACGAAAATTTGATATAAATACTAAGCGAAAAGATCTTAGCGGATAAATAATGAGTTATAGGAATTATTGAAATGTGTTAGCATTTCATTTGGCTAATTTTAGCGTTATTTTACTAAAATATATTTTACAAGTTTTTTCAAGTATCCAGGGTTTCCAGTAATAGCTGTCGTATTAGGGTAAATGCTGTGTATAATTAACATTTGTACACCCGACTACCCCGTCGGAAGATTTATAATTTTTGTAAGTGGCATCGTACGTCAATCATATTTGACACTTGTGAATTAAACAGCTGCGGTATAGAAACTTACAAACAATGGAGCACGTAAGGGCAAAACAAAGATTTCCACCACTCAAAATAATTTTTGGTCTATTTAGTGAAAGAGTTGTTCAAAAACAAAATTGGATGATTAATTGTAACAAGCCGAGACAAGTGATCCACAAAAACTTAAAGAATGACTTGCAAATTGGGGTATAAAGATAAATGAGCAAAATTTGAAGTGTGCTACATTTGCGTTAAGCTCACAAACTTGGCCAGCAAACAAACTAAAAATAATATCTTTATTCCCCAAACTAATGAGGGTAAGAAACTTCATGGATGGTTTGGTCTGGTAAACTGTAGGTATATGGTTAAAATATTTGAAATGAAGCTAAGGTCAGGGTCAATGATTAAATAGCTGCATTTAAAGGAGAAAAAGTCATAAAGTTACTGAATAGCTGCACAGCAGCAATTTTCGTAAATAGAATACGAACTGCTGTTTGCGCGATATGATTTTGAGAATTTATCAGTCGCAGTCGAAGAAAAAGCAGAAAACGACCACTGAAAGAATGCGGAGTACTTCGACATTCGACAGGCTGGACATACTTTACAAAAATTAAAGCAGTGTCGAATGCAACAGCGAAGCGGTGATTCCAATAACTTTGCTTTGTCAGCTCAAACCTTGAAAATGTTGATAAAAACATTGAGATCTTTGGAGACGAAGTGAAGGTTCGTCAAAAAACTTTTTGGTACCATTTGCATTTACTGTAACTGTTCATTTCTTCGTCGAAATAAAGCGGAAAACATATTGAGAACTTTTTGCTTTATCTAATATAAACTATCCGCTTTGGGGAAAAATAAATCCATTATTTTACAGTTAATGTCTGTAGTGATCGATACCTCGTAAAGCATCGACAAAACAATTTAAAGTTTATGCTCGCTCACACTAAAAAAATTATTGTGCTATTTTTTGTTTGTTCCATTCAGTTGGGAGTTACAGGGTGTTAACAACAGAAGCCCACAAAAAGAACATTCCGTACATTTTACAGGTTTTCTTTGATAAAGGCGAAATGGTGTTTGTTGTGCCGAGATTGTAATAGCTAATTACGTGCAATTTTTGGTCATCGATTCCGTTGAGGCATTTTTGATGTCACAGAAATAATCGAAGTGTACCGGCGTGTTAGTAGTCGTAGCATCCCACAGGAACTAAAGATCAACCATAAAACGGTTTTAAACCATTTGCGCAAAAAATTGTATTCAATAATAATGGATTTCTTTTTCACTAAACTAATTTGACGGCCGCCGTAGCCGAATAGGTTGGTGCGTGCGAATACCAAAATGAAGAAAAAGGTTTTTCTTATTGCGGTCGCCCCTCGGAAGGCAATGGCAAATCTCCTCATAAAACAATATCAGCTGTTCGGAGTCGGCTTAAATCTATAGGTTCCTCCATTTGTGATACAACATCAAGACGCACGCCATAACTTGGAGGAAGAGCACGGCCCAGCACCCAAAAAGAGTGTAAGCGCCAATTAGGTACATATGTACATATATAATATTCACAGGCGCCATACCCGAACGGGCAGATGCGTGACTATCATTCGGAAGTGCACAAATTCGAATCTCCAGTTATGAAACACCAAATTTTGTAATAGCGGTCGCCCCTCGACAAGAAATGCAACCCCCGATTGTATTTCTGCCATGAAAAAACTCCTCATAAAAAATCAGTTCCTCTATTTGTAGAACAACGGTAAGACGCACACCACAAATAGGTGTAAGTGCCACCCTTTACAAATATAATTAACCCAGTGAAATTTTTATCAATCATCATTTGCACTGTACAACAGTAAAAAATAGCACGGCAAACCGGCCCATACAAGGACATAAAAAATACGCCTATTTCAAGGAAGCAGACAGTTAATATTTAAGTTTACTGGGTTAATTATATTTGTAAAGGCAGATCAATTCAGACTTATCGGAATGAAATACAACAACGAAAATTCAATTTGATTGGGGAATATTTATTATTTTTGTGTAGAACCACTCCCCCCCTTTCAAGTATTAGCTGCAACTGCGCCGTAATCCGGCCATCCGTAAACACCGATTTTGAATGACTCGCTGGAGGACTTTGGTCGGTATCTCGTGATTAACTTTAGTAATGTTCCCTTCCAATGTCTCAATCGTAGCTGGTTTGTCTACAGAGCATTTAAACTTTACATGTACTCATAAATAAAAGACCAACAGTTTAATCTCTCCTGATCTTGGTGGCCAAATCCACTGGTCCAAGACGAGAGATAAATTGTTCACCGAAACGACGGTCCACGGGCTGTATGGAAAGTAGCGCCGTCTTGTTGGAACCACCCATGGAGATCACAGGCTGTTACATTAGATGATTCTTCTAGCCCATTTTGCTTATTGGCAAAAGTAACGTTGTTGAGACGTAAGTCTTTCAATGATGAAATTGGAAAATGTACCTCCAGTCCGATCACCCATTATTTTATGTATAAAACCAATGCAAATAAACAAAGATATATCAGCTTACCTTATATATATGGTATATATAATTGGCGCATACACCCATTTTGGGTGTTAGGCTGAGCTTCTAATCCTATTTGTGGTGTGCGTCTTCATGTGGTTCCACAAATGGGGGGCCTACAGTTTGAAGCCGACTCCGAACGGCAGATATGTTTTATGAGGATCTTTTTCATGGCAGAAATACACCCGGAAGTTTGCCATTGCCTGCCGAGGGGTGACCGCTATTAGAAAATGTTTTTTCTTTATTTTGATCTTCCACCGAGATTCGAACCTACGTTCTCTCTGAATGGTAGTCACGCACCAACCCATTCGGCTACGGCGGCCGCTTACGCTCTCTAAATTAATAAATATGAAAAGTTAAACAAAAGTTCTTAGTAACTTTTCTTATATACACAATTATATACCTTCACAATAGGTAATCTACAGATTAACTCTGCTTAAGATAAATCATTTACTACTTTTAAAATAACCAACACTTGGATTCAGATATCGCGTTACACAAACAATACGAACCGGTTGCATTATTTAATTCATTCCTACGGCTGTTCCCTTCCAAGCAGCTTTACGGAGTGGCAAGCCACCACACAGAGAACGTTAAATATAGAGAAGTCTCACGAGCTACGAATGGTGTGAATTGTCAAAAATGAAGTGAAACGGCGAACACTGTTCACCTCGCTCAACTCAAAGGCGGGGAAGTTTTTAACAGAGCTGATTACAGTGAATTATGTACAAGTACATTGGCTCTGCTCAGTTTTTGGTTTCTGTATGAAATCAAATTGACGAATGCCGACGGCATTTTGCAAGGCATTTGCTTGTGCATTTTTATGTTCCCTTGGTAAACGAAAATTTATTCAATTTGTATTTTCAAACATATTATTATACAGTAGGTTCTGTTTTTATGCGGTAGATACGTTCCGCAAGAAACAGCATAAAAAAAACAGCATAAAAAAAGCTACTAGTTCTATAGTAAAACTATAGATACGTTTCAAATGCTAAAACCGCATAAATCTGAAATAATCGCATAAAAAAGGGCACTAGTCCCATATTATTACTATAGATACGTTCCATAGACTGCATGAATCTGAAATAATTAAATAAAATCGCATAAACAAAATATTTTATCTTTGAAAATTATATCTTTATATATCTTCCATACTTGTGG